>JAOBBB020345489.1:0-10334 GCA_025331005.2 Zoanthus gigantus | reverse complement strand
AATTGAAGATTGCTTTGAAAAACTTTTTGATATAGAAACATCACAGTGACAGACACAAAACTTGTACAGTAGCATTAATGAATTTTTCTAAAAACATGGCTAAATTTTCAGAAGGAATCTCACTAGAGAACGCTTCTTAAAAAGCGTATAAAAGCAATGGCGCAAAATTCCTAAAAGCTATAAAAGGGGCAGTGCTTGCGTTCTAGAAAGGTTTACATCTACATCCTAGCTGGCAATGTTGTACAAAGGCAAACAAAATATTGAAGCCCAAATTTTAACTATCATAAACAGAAAATTCTTATTTATGCCAAGAAGGAAACTTTTTACTAACAGCAACATTAAAAATTAATCAGAATTCCGAAAGTCGACTGAAAGTTTCTCAAGCAACAAAACCATGAATTTGTGAGTTATTGATGAATTTCTTAGAAAACGTAAGTAATAATTTAACTAATTATTATATTGTGAAATATCTGTGTAAGTTTAAATTGTTTCATCTGAATGAATCTAAATTTGAAGCAATAAGAGCTTCGTACGTGAGCAATAAGCTCATTAACTATTAATTTGTTATTTTCACCTAAAATAATATTCGTAATTTCACGTAAACATGGGGAATTAAGCCAAGATGCATTTGGCACCAAAATATTGGCTAGAGCCTTAGGAAAACAAAATTCTAAGAGAAAAACTATTTTCTTCTTCTTTTAAAGTAATGATAAAACTCGTTAATGTTTGCTTAGCTATACAATTTAGCTCGCTTATGTCTTCTTAATTCAAGATAAATTTTCTAGTTATCTTATTAAATTCTAGTTTACCGAAACTTAATTAATAATTCAAGCTTTAGCCACCAGTAAAGTTAAATTTCTCGAATGTTCTAGAATAAAACTACATTTTTTCAAAATACCTCGTGGTTAACTAGCGACAGCTGATAAAATTCATGGAAGTGAAAAACAGCATATAAAAACTAAGAATTCACAGAAAACTGTATTGTAATATTGTTTACCTATAAATGAACAAGTTTCTCCCATTTTTTGTGTTGTACAAAAAATTAATTTAGACCGGATTACAATATAAAGGAATTGGAGAATGACTTAAATAACAAAACAGCAATGTACAAACTGACTTCTAATCTGAAGCGAGGCGAAAAACGAGTCAGAAAACACAAGTCAACTTTATTAGAATTCTTGCATTAAAATTAATGAACACATAAAAAGTTTAAATTTTTTTCTATGAATTATAAATACTATTTAACAAACAAATTTTGTTCAAATATTTTTTCCGTGAAGATATTTGATTATTTCAAAAATTGTTTACTTGGAATTAACTTTGCGACAGTGTCTTCATATGCTAGGGGACTAACTCGTAAATTTGAAAGGTAAAAAGAAATCAATCGATCAGTTTAAAGGTTATAGCCTTCAAAAAATAGAGAAAGAATGTGTTATATTACAGTTGTGAATATATAGATTTGAAACGAAGATTAAAAATTTAAAGGTGTCAAAAAGATGACCTAAATTGGTTAGATAATAATTCCTCGTCAGTTCCTTCTCTAATATAGATGAAATAATTTGTTTTAGATTAAAATTCTTTAATAATTCCCAAACTTTAAAAAAATCATAAGAGATTTACAATGCTTAACTCATCGGCAAATGTTTACTGACTGATCTTTTTTATCTTGTCTCTTTGTAATTTCCGTTTGAAAGAAAGAAATTGTTCATGTTGTTTTGTCATCTTGTAAGGTTTGACAACTTTCCTTTCTAGATAAGATCTATATCGTTTAGCACGCGAGCTCTTGGTAAACAACAATGATAACATCGTAGTTTTAATTGCATAAGCCATAATTTGAGGCTTAGTGTTGCTAATTGTGGAGGATATTGGGATTAAACTAGTCGTTATAACCTGATAAACTGAATTATCTCTACTTGACGTAAAGGATATTGATGTGATAAGTTTCACATTTGTAGACAATAAGGCACGCAGTTTAATAAAAATATGTTAGCATAGATTTGCTTTAATGTGGGGATGTGTATTGAAATTTAATCCTCAAACATCTTTGCGAAATTAAAGATAATATCTAGAAATACAAAACTTTTGACAGGCCTAGGCAATGATTGAATGTTATTTTTTCAGGCCACAAGGCCATCAAAACAAAAGAAGTATTCTACCTTATTAGGTTAAACTGGCGACGGATTTTTTTTATCTTAGAATGGTCCTCAACTTTTTAAGGTAATGGCAAATAACTTTTAATGAGTGAAGAAATCAATTGAAAAGGTAATTGGATTAGCGATCAGAACCAATTTGTCGTTAGCGGACAATCTTTCAGAGCAGGGTACCCCTCTGGAACAAAATTCCAGTTAATTCTTCCTTAAATTTGTTCTACAATGAGAGGGTTTTCATAAATCTCCTGTAGGCTAGCCTGGTCAAAAAACACTCATAAAAGTTCGCATTTTCATTTTGTTGCTGAAAGCCAAAAATGAGAAATATATGCAATGAGTAGAATGACTAAGAAATTGAAGGTTCAAGAAAAAAAAGGGCGCCATCGACTGATTGCCAGTCGGACTCGAAAACCAAACATGTTTTAGATGAAAGAAGTAAAAAGTTCTGTTTTGTTTTCTTTTTTTCTCAATTTGTTGACTTTATTTCTTTCTGAATATCTTAAACAACCATTTACTGAAATCTACGCTCCCCTTCCCCCTTGGTTGGCAAATGCCGCAACTCCAACAGAATCAGCTGCCACGAGAAACAACCCCACTTAATTCGTAATTGAAAATCAAATTGTTGATGGACAGACGAGACAATAATGATGGAGAATGTGCTAATGAAATCGGCAGCAGAGAGAAAGATCGGGAGCCGCCTGGATTTAAATGAGATAAACACAGTCTTCAAACAATAACATGTAGTCTTTGTTACTATGGCTTATTTTGAATTTGGCTCCATCACTTTGGTGCCGCAAGCATTTATTTGGTGGACAAGTGTGGGCGTTATAAACAGTGCCATTATTGGCATTAACGCTGCAGTTCAACAATAAATATAGGATATTCATGATAGTTCTGACACTAAGGTCGAG
Organism: Zoanthus gigantus; assembly: GCA_025331005.2. NCBI lineage: Eukaryota > Metazoa > Cnidaria > Anthozoa > Zoantharia > Zoanthidae > Zoanthus > Zoanthus gigantus. The sequence goes on along the minus strand of JAOBBB020345489.1, from coordinate 7,276 downwards.
CTAGTATAGAACTGGTGGTCAAGAGTATGAAAAACACGTTTCCTTGAATTGTTTGGTGTAGGAAGAGTTAAGCAAGAGAGTGAAACTACAAAGCATTAGATCGTGGTCTTAAAATTGTCTACGGCGATCTTAGCAACATGAATATCTCCACGAATGCAACGGCTGTTAAGCTCGACAATTGTGGCGAGAAAGAAACAAGTTTAAAAATCATTTTTCATGCAAGTTTCTTAGTGTTTATAATGATAGCTACAATTTTCGGCAACGTTTTAGTCATAACCGCTGTTTGTATGTTTCCTCGATTAAGACGAATGACAAATTTTTTTATCGTTTCCTTGGCGATCAGTGATCTCCTTGTTGGAGTAATGCATTTACCACTAAGAATTGATGCTACGGTTCGAAACATGTGGTGTCAACCACTCGGAGCATGTGCCTATTGGATCGTCATAGATGCTATATTCAGCGCTGCAAGTATATGTAACTTAGCAGTGATTTCGGTTGACCGATATTTAGCCATTACAAGACCGTTTGACTACCAGCAATTGATGTCAAAGTGCCGTGCCACTGCAGTAATTGCGTTTGTTTGGATTTATGCTTGTATATGGGGTTTGTTAGGATTGTTCAACTGGGAGACCGGCCGATATCCAATCTCTATTGAAAAATCTGGAGGCTCATGTACGAACAAAAACCCTGTTTATTATACAACGACGGCTTGTTTTTCTTTCTTCCTGCCTCTCCTGATAACAATTGTTATGTATATGTTTATTTTTCGGGTTGCTCTAAAACAGGCCAAAGCGATGGCTGTAATGGACCCGGGGAAAAAGGGACGAAGACACATGGTGCGTGAGATGAAAGCTACAAAAACTTTGGCGATAGTTGTGGGTGTTTTTACCGTCTCCTGGCTCCCCTTTTTCACAATATTAATTTTGGCGTTTTGGTGTACTAAATGTCTTCAACCTATGTCAGATTACAAAGCACTTGGACAGACTATTCACATCATTTTTGTGTATTTTTTACCCCCAATGAATTCATGTGTGAATCCAGTTATTTATTCTGTGTTTAACAGTGAATTTCGCGGAGCATTTCATCGCATGTTGAGTTTGAAGAGATTCCGTGAGTCACACTATGCCGCTGTTGAACTTGAACTATCTCTAACGGAGGCAAATCACAACAGAACAAACAGAGAGCCCAGCCAAAGAAAGCAACGACGCAATGGAAACACAAATCAAGAGTGAATCGATCGAAGGCAATGCAAGTAGCGTCGACGCACTTGAATAAATGCAACTATCATTATGCCGATGTAAACACAACTTCCTTTTTTAACTACTAGCATGTTCTGCTTTTAAAGAAATAATTTCTCAGTAGTTAAATTGACAAAATGTAAACTAAAAGGTTTATTTTAACAATAATTTTCTTCTTCTAACACTGCTATTTTATGCTAAACGAAACAATTTCAAATTTTTTAGTATCTACGATGACAAACTGTAAACTAAAAACCGCTAGTGTATATTTGGAAAACTTTGGTTTTTTTGAAACAGAAGTAAGAAACATTTATAAAAAACTATGTGTTTACTAAATAAATCAACTAATCGAAACATGTTGGAGCTTATTTTAACTCGAAAGAGTTTTTTTCTTTCAAAACAATGTGGTTTGCTGCAGATCAAGAAACTTAAGAGAAATTATCTAAGTGTTAAAACTTTTATCCACCGACGTTTCGTTTGTTACCAAAAAGAAACGCAAGAAAATGAAGTTTTATCAACTGATTTGAGATAAAACAATCCAACATCTAATTTAACTCATGGCTTAATGATATTTCTCTCTAGAAGTCTGCAGTAAATAATAGATTCATAAAAAAGTAATACAAAATTTTGGTTTACTGCCATAGAAAATTTATGAAAATTCTGAATTTGCCAATATTTTGAAAAAAATACTTGGCTTTTCTTCAATGCACTCAGCTCTGAGGATTAAAATCACTCAGCGACCGGAACAATCTCAGTGTGTAAAAGGAAAACTAACATTTATGAGAAATATGTAAATTAATTAAATTTTCAAAACAAAGTATAAGAAGCGGACGTGATATGCACAAAGAACTGTTGCGACTTTTGATTCAGAAAAAGATCCGCAAGCGTTATTTAGGCGGTGCTGAAAAACAAAGTACATAGACTGATAGAGTAATATTTTTGCTATTGGTTAATACGGCACATAAAAAACATAAATATGTTTGACTAATTCTGGTCTAAGGATGACAGAATTTGTCGGATTTATGTTACGCTGATATAAGATAGCACAAAAGGGTATTTTGAATCAAACTACCAAAATTTCGTACATTCTTGCTTTAAATTTCGAAAAACTGCTGTGTCCAGTTTCGCAAGTTCTTCGTTTCCGCATTTGAAATGTCAAACCAAATATGTTAATACGTTCTTGTATTAAATTAAAATTGAAAAAAAGTCGATTAAAGGCCGCTAAAAGATAAAGAGACGGTTTAAGGTAATAATCCTATTCTAAACTCTTTTTCAGTTTTAATGAAGCTTAAATGACAGTTACCGACTCATTGTCTTATTCTTTATTAAGTTCATTACTTTAGAATCCTTTGTCAGCAAGATGTACCGAGAACTTTTAGTTTTTATTTAACATGGTGACTGACACGAAGCACCGGATATAAATTCTACAGCTTTAGAATCCTACGATATTTTATATCGGAAAGTTCTTGTGTGTTTATTCTGCTCAATTAGCTTTGTAAATCTCCATTATGGGTTTTCAAGTTTCATTAACTGCTTCAAATGAAAAAGCGCTGTATTTGAAACATCTGCTCTGTTCATATGAACTGTTGAGATGTATTTAGTACCAACTGAGAGCTCGATTATTTTGCACGTTAATTGGCAAAAAGCGACACAAACTATCTCATCGGATCTTATTCTTAGTTTTACGTAAAGAGCTAAACCCTATGAGAAGATATTTGCGGCGGAAGAAAAACATATATTACTAACAACAAATAAATATATTTTTTTCCTTTTTTACCTTTAATAAAATTCCTTTAAATTTTTTTCCCATACAAAATAAAATAATTTGGACGGGATTTCTCTGAGAAGGAGCCAAGAACTGAATACGAATAATCTAAAAATAGTTTTTTAGCTTGAATTTCTAAGCATCGACTTACGCGGTTGTCAGTCAATGCTTATCGTTTTAGCATATGTTTACGATACATCAGAAGTCTAGAATTTTAAAAGCTTTTATATTTGTTTCTAAGATGCTTTCACGTTGAAAAGATTGTAAATGGCCCCACCAAGATACCACAAAGAGGTCAAAGTTTTTATTCTGACCTCAGGAAAACATCGCATGTTGTAAGCAAGATTCTCACTTATTTTTTCCTTCAAAGAAGCAGCTAAGTTTGCGGCTAGCAACAACAAAAAAACACGACAAAGTTTCCCACACTGAATAAGCAAGCATTATGTTTAAAAAAGCGAAAAGTACGCTTTGATTTTTAATTGATTTTACCGCATTTGTCAGCTTGGAGGTCTTATTTAATCAGCATATGTCATTTCCAACTAATACTGCCGCGGGATATTATATTGTTCGAGACATAATGGTCACCAAATTGTTAACAAAAACAAACGCTTGAAAAATTTCTTTGCTTTCACGACGTCCTCCTGATTTAGTTTCCGTTTACTTGTGGTGTTTAGCTCTATTATTTTTTTAAATTTGGAAGTTATAACGATCGTAGAATAGTTTCACCTTTTGGCTTTTAAATTAAAGCGAGTTGTAACAATGACAGCTTTCAAAGAATATATTATAAATTACAGGGTTTTTTTTTTCTCTTTTGCTAGTTGCCTTTACAAGCGTATACTGATACTATCTATCGTTGCGGGATGATTGGATTTTTGCTCAAGAAAATATAACTTTATAAATTTTTCTTTGCCGTTATATAAATCATAATATAGCAAGCTACGAGCGACTTCTTTTGGACTTTTATCACTAGAGAAAGAGCGAGAGAAAGATAAGAGATGCACGGTTTTATTTACCATTGATATGAAATCACGAGACATGAATCGAACTGAAGTCCATCGAGTCACGCAAATGGTTCTTTTACCAAGCGGTAAAACTTTTTATAGCTCATCAACTTTCATATATACGTCTTTGTGCCTGGGTAAACTTTGAAGTTCCGCAGTTCCAAAGACCAGGCAAGCTACATATTTACAGTTTAAATGGATTGATCTAAGGTATATTAGCTTACTTTAAAAACAGCAAACATTTCCTTCACCTGCCTTGAAAAATATTTGAAATATCAAGCTTGAAAGAGCCATCTTTGCAAGTTGCTTTCGTCGCATTGGCTTGCTCAGGCTTTACAACTCAATCATAACTCAAGCTGCTGTTCTCAAAACTGGTTTTATCAGCTATAGATCATAAAGCACAAAGCTGACGTTTCGAGCGTTTGCCCTTCGTCCATAGCTTTGACAAAAGCGGCAACTTGAATCTCGAAATGTCAGCTGGCTTTTTAGCGATGATCAAACTTGTTAATCTTGAGTTGATTAAACTATGTGGAGCTGCTTTTTCAATGTTTGAGAAGATGCTTGTTTGCTGATAAATTTTAAACTCTTTATATGTAATTGGTAAGTTTTAAAAACAGCAGAATTGAATTGATATTGCGTTTCATACTTAACGGAAAAACCTTCGAACTATCAAGTCTCAATAAACTGCTGCCAAATTGTTAAATAACAAGTTTAGTTTGCTTATGAATTCAAACTTTTACAGAGGAAGATTTATATCTGCAAAAATTGTTGTCCAAAGCTAAAACTACAAGGCAACCGTGGGAAGCTGCTCGCTATGGAGTTAAGTGGCGTTAGGTTTTTACGAAGCACTAAGGTTTGTCCAAGCCCAGAATGGGTTGGCATATTCGCCGACGAACAACGACGGCCGGAAAATATAAAACTTAAAAAACTATCAATGAAAACAAAACTTCGTTACAAATTCGAGATGAATTACTACTTGGCGCTCCTTTTATGTTTAAAGTTCGCCTCCATGGTAATATTTAAAAAAAATTTTTGTAACTTTCGAAACAGATAAGATTTTATTCAATTCGATGAAAGTGAATAAAGAAATTGAAGAGTAAATAATGTTTATACATCCTGGGGTAGCTTTTCTGTTGATAGAAATTGAACTTTTTCTTTGTTTTTTAAATGGTCAAAACATGACAAATATCTAATACATTGGGGACAAGAAGGAAAGGAACTCTTCAATGGTGATGCAATACTGATTCGTTCAAAGTTATTTTATAGGTACACAAGATCTGCCACTGAAGTGAAGGAAGAGAAATGGAGGCGACATTTTAAACAAACTTATACAAGACTTTAATGGGAAGTGAGGCGCCTTTAGGTGCCGGCATTCATTCATCTTGCTATTCCCTTTTAAAGTAATACGTTGAAATAATTTTAAAAATGAATAGCAATTAAGTCATTTAAACGGACGTAAGTTATACTATACTTCTACTGATGACAAAACTTCAAAAAAAAAAAAAAAAAAAAAAACCGGCCCGCAGCCGCTTTTGAAAACTGCAATTACCAACAGATGGCTTCAAGTTCAATGCCAGCTAAATTTCTTCCGGAATTAAACCTTGTTTTTCGTGCATATGAATCTTGAAAACTGCCAAATTTAACGGCATATGAAATGTCAAAAAATCTTAATGCACTTGACATAAAGTCCTACTTGTAGTTTATGTTAAATTCACATTTTTCTTCGAAGCTCATAAAGATAAATCATTTAAAAATTTCATTTACGAAAGGGCACCATAAAACATTTAGCATGATTCAGTCACTTTGTAGGATTTTGTTTGTTTTAACTTCTTATTGGGTTCGACTATAATATCGCTTCCCAAACATGAAATTTATTTTTTAGTCTTAATTTAAAGCGGTATGTTAACGTTCTTCTATCAAAAGATTATTTTGATTAAAAAGACCGACGTTCAAAACAAAGTTCTGCAGTAAAAAAAAATATTCACAAATTGAACCAATTAAGCTCACAACAATGGTTATGAAATATCTTATGCTGTTTGAAAGTTGCGATATTAAGAGGATTTGAAATAAACAAGGATAGCTTGAAATATCAATAATTTTGCGCAACTTTGAAATATCAAGAAACCGACGCATTTTGAATAGAAAGTTTTGAGGGACCGGCTTGGCAAAGCAAAATTATTTGCTTGTTTTTCCACTACGGTAAAAGTGTTCCAGCAGGTGCATATATTAGAATAAAAATTATTGAATTTTGCTGTAAAAAGGAAAAAAAGCCGACTTTACATAAATTGTAGAACTTTAACCGTTTTTCATTTTAAGTCAGCCATGTGACGTTTCGCCATGAAGTTTTTTCATTTCATATTGTTTCGTTTAGTTTGCCAACAATTTCCTCTCAAAGTAAATTTTGGTATTATAGATGTTAGCATTTATTTTTAAAGCATTGCTCGAGCTAGAAATAAAAAATACCTAATGATAAAGTACCGCTCTATATACGTTTGCAAAAACAACTGATATACTTCGCAGAAGGGAAACCAACAGCTCTGGCTTCATAGTTCAACTAGCACGGAAAAGGGTTCAAATCTGGTTGAAGCCTCAAATTTTTTGCTAAGCTTCTCTTTGGTAGTTCGTACAGAAACCAAAAGATAATTCACAGGGTCATAAACCATGTAATATCTACTGTATATAATACCAATGTCACGATAAAAGTCTACTATGTAACACCAAGGTCACTAAATATAACTTTAGTATTAACCTAGTAGGTTTATAGCACTTTTTGCATGCTCTGCATGATTGGTTCATCAAACACCGAATATCCTGCGCTATTCACCTCCGGCACTCATCCGTGAAAAATGGCTTCCCGTTTTGATTCAGTTTCGGAAGAAACTCTTAAAATAAATGAAAAGTGTTTGATGTAAGTTTCTAGGGCCTCTCTCTCACAAAGAAGAGACCCAGATAGTCTGAGGGAGAGGCAACTTGGTATGAAATTTGTCTCTACTGAGGCTATAGGGTAGACAAAAAAGAGTTATCTCCAAATGGTCAGTCCCAAACATCTAAAAAAGTTTATATATCATATGTAAGCGTAACTCCTCGCTCCTGTAGCCAGTGTGAATCGATGAAATATGGTACACATAACAGGCCATTCAATCTCATGGGATTCGGCTGAAATTTTACGCACGTGCTCCAAGTGGTACGAAAAACGTATTTTGGAAGCCTGGGAAATTAACGTTTGTGGAGAAAAGGCGATCAACCGGGACGATGGTTTGAAATTACCGCAT
>JAOBBB020345400.1:0-10334 GCA_025331005.2 Zoanthus gigantus | reverse complement strand
TTTTCGATTGCTGCTCACTTAAACATGCTCGCCCCAGTCCAAAGCCGTGCTAACAGCCGGACTGAGAGTGACATTTTCGCCCCCTTCGTGCACGGATGAGATAAAAATGGAAGTGTCCCTACAAAACGTGGTTACCATGGCAGCAAGTTACCCAGCAAACTTTAGTCAAGAAGCCCACCGAAACGAAAATTTTTAATAACACTGTATGAATTATTTGCAATAGGTTATCATAATAAATGAATGTTCTTCACCTTTTCTCAGCCTCAGCATGTTCTTAACTTGTTAATTTTTTGGCGATTTTCGGCCTCATGTTCTTATAAAAAAGGTTCTTATATATATATAAAAAAAAGAGAGTGTAGTGCCATGGTTCAATTCGAAGTACGACGTTGAGAACATCATCTCGTGTGGTATGGAATGTTTAAGGTGAGGGACATTTTCCAGGACTCAACCCTAGGGCCAAATTCTCAAAATAGGTGGAACGGTTCTGACCCTAACTAGGGCCATGGGTTGGGTTCGAAGTTAAGTACCTCAATTGTATGGTACGGCGGTATGTTTAAGGTAAGGGACACTTCACAGGACTCAACCCTACGACTAAATTCTCAAGTTAGGGCAAACAGGTCTGACCCTAGGGCCAAAAGTTCAGTTCAAAGTACGACACCAAGTGCGACAATGTATTGTATGGTATGGGACGTTTAAGGAGCAATTCCCAGGACTTGAGTTAACCCCTGGCCCTCAGGTCAAATTCTGAAGTAAGAAGAAACAGGTCTGACCCTATCTTGTGCCACGGGTTCAGTTTGAAGTGTAACATTAAGTAACATAATTTCTGTAGTTTAGCAGCTGAGTTCAACTATGAAGAGCAATAAACAGTCAAGAATCGAGTATATTACACATTTATTGTATTCACAACTGTCGACCTGTGTGATATCACTGTGCTGACACTGGAGCAGCGGATCCTCCTCGTCTTTTCTGGGATTTAGCTTGGCCACCTTCCTGGAAACCATTTTTAAAACGGCGGTACAATTTCTTCAAGTGACGCATACGGCCAGTCCCTGTAGTGGTTCTTCTCTTAATCTTCATACTCCAGCTGTCTGTTGTGCAGAAAAACATTTTCATTGGCAGGATTCAGTTAAAGTTTTGTTTTTAAAAATCTTAATAATAAAAGACACAATGACAAGTTTAATTGTTAGAATAATACAATTTAAATGAAAATGGTATTAGGGTAGAGACAAATGCCTCAAAGGAAAACAGTAACTATTATCTACAAAAATGTCTCGAGGGATGAGAATCTAGGCTTTAATAATTGATATGACATATTAATATATACATTGACAGTTCCAGACATAGTTAATATTACAGATGAACATTTGTAAAGAATTTAAAGTCTCAAGGGATAAAAACCTTGGCCTTGACAGAGTCTGTTTGTTTCATCCCTCGAGACATTTTTGTAAATAATAGTTACAGTAACTGTTTTCTTTTGAGGCATTTGTCTCTACTCTAATACCATTTTCATTTGAATTGTATTATTCTAACGGCATGCAGCATATACACTGTATATAAACAGTTCAACTTGCATTAATACTACTACTAGAGAATGATGCCGGAGAGCATCGCAACGTCCTCAACTAAACTTGTCATCGTGTCTTTTATTATCAAGGATTCAGTTTGTTTTCATTTCTTAACATTTCTTTTACAATAGGCCAATGTCACGTGACCACAACCAACTTAAATTAATATGCCATTTTACTACAAATTTATTCCAGTTTCAGGCCTCTCTGGAAGCAAAATAGTGTTGCTCAGTCACATTTTGTCTTATTAATTCACCAGATTTACAGTTTTTTGCCCCCACAAAGGACTTGGGAGAACAAAACTTAGCATAAGCAAAATGGTGTATTGGATATAACAAAATGTGCAGAAAGGGCTGGTTAACATTAGTGAGAAAGGATTGTTTAAAAACTCAACTTAAGTACTTCAGAAATAACAGTGAGCATAAAATCAAGGAATGTGAAAATAGTACTGTAGAACAAGGCTTCCTCACCAGTCATATCCTATTAATTTTTCTGTTGCATGCCATTTTTTTAAATGTTTGAACTCTGCCATTTTACCAACGTCAACCTGTTCTTTCCATTTCAGATACTATTTTATCATAGCTGACTACTTTAGAGTAGCTATGGTCATGTGACCCCAACCTGCAAAGAGCTTATTACCCATCACCACTCTGTAGCAGTTGTTCTATTTCCCGTAACATTAAAAGCATTGGCTGTATCGTTTTTAGAAAAACTATCAATTGTGTTGGCTCAGGGTTGAACATTTATTTTAAGGCTAAGGAACCAGTTGGCTGTCTATCCACAAAATCTTAGGCACTAGGGTTAAGAGGAAGTAGCTCCATACATTGTGCAATTTTTTAGTTTTAGTCTAACATATCAATTTTTTATTCACACTTAAATACAAGGCTCCTATTTGAAAATCCGCTCAGCAATGTGGGACTGACAAAAGAACAGGAACTGCAAAATCGAGTACCAACAAGCTTTAGGTTTTCTCAAAATTTAAGCACAAAACTACATTTCTATGTACAGTACTTGTATGAATTTTGACACCATTATGCTATAATTGAGTTTCTTAATATTTATTGTTATTCATGCTTTTTCTCCGATAAATGTATGCAAGGGTTAGTTGCATTTTAAGGAAACTAAATGTTTTCAGACTTTATGATCACCATCGCTGCTAGTAGTTGCAGCAGGCAATGTAGTAACAGCAATCATGATGGGCTACCCAGGGTTCCTGCAAGTTTCAACACTGGAAGTTTAAGACCTTTTTTAGACACAAACATTCAAAATTTAGGACCTACACAAATCAAAATGTTGCTCACACAATCTTGTGAAAGAATGCTGCAGCCCAACAAGAGTGCAGGCTTTGAAGTGACTGCTCAATTGCTTTTCCCTGTGTTTTTCAATGCAACACAGCCACAAAAAGCTTCAAATTTTAAATGGTGGAAGGAATAATTTGACTTAAAATCAAATTTAAGACATTTTAAGACTGAAACAAGGAGTTTTTCCATTTATAAAACCTTTTCGAGGCCTTATGTACCCCCAGTACGAAGAGGATTAAGTACGTAAGTAAGTAAAGACTCAAAATCAAAAAAAGACTTGTTAATGACCAGTAGGTGCCTTGTTAATCTGTACCTTCGTTCAACTTAGCAATGTACGGGCCAAAATGTATTATATAAAAGACTAGCTAGAGAGTGGTAGATAACTCTATGAACACATAGTTCATTGAACTGCAGTAACTATCCAATCATTATGGGTAGCACTGTCAGAGTGTAAGGTTGATTTCTCTGCTGCAAACTTTAAAAGAGGTTTGTTAAATGCATATTTTCACAAATATGAAATCTTGCTGGAGTCAAACAGAAGTAAAAGAGAAGTAAAAGAACAAACAGTTAATAATATACTTACATACACACTTAACTATTTTCTTTACAAACTATTCAACAAGTTGGTTGATGCTTTTGGTCACAACTTTTTTCTTCAATCACAAGGTCTGGAGTTTGATTTATAGTTTGTGAAGACATTTGTAGGACCTCCTTTTCTGCCAAAGCTGAGTAGCTTTGATCTTTACAAGGTCGATAAATAGAAAACGAACTTCTGCTAGGAGCTAAACTGGGATGGATTAGTGTTCCCATCCTGAGAGGGGGAGCAAGTCTCTCATCAGCTCAACAGTTAAATAAGTGGAGCCATCTAACCACCGCCTGGTTTGCCTAGTTGGTAAGGTGCCAATCTATCGTGTGGGAGGCCCAGGTTCAATAGGAGATGTTAGCAGTTGTTTATGATGTAGGTTAAACTACCAGAATGATTAAAATGAGGAAAAACATGGTTACTGTATGGCTTTTAGCTGCTATAAAAGAAAAACAACTTCACAAGACATAGATAGCCCAAAAAAATATCTAAATTTCGAAGCAAACTGCCATATTTAAGTTCTAAACATTGTAACCTATGTCATACCATACCGCTGACAATCTCATTTGCAACTATGGTATCAAACCTTTTCAAGAGAGTTTTCTTAATTTCTATATTATTTCAATTTCTCAATGTAATCTGACTTTGATTTAAAAAAAAACTTCACAGAGTTAATCTATTATATCAAAAGATTCAAACAAAAATAGGTTAGTTTTAGCATTCTTTCAATGACAATACAAAATGGTTTAGCTGAGATAACCTATTGGTTGGTTACTTACATTTTCTCAACCTAGCAGCTGGGTAGCCACATTGTGCACAGCGTTTCTTCTGAATGTGATAGGACTTACGACCACAGCGCACACACAAAGTGTGGGACTTGTTATGGCGCTTACCAAAACTGGATGTTCCTTTCGTCTAAAGATCGAGAGAGAAAGAGTTAACAATAAAAACTTAAAATAACAGCAGGTACTACCCTGTACCATAATGTAATTGCAATTATGTTGAGATCCCAGTAGCAGTAGTCTGATTGTCCACACACTAGTAAATTTAATGGCAAACTAGTTAATTTGTGGAATGTAAATTCATCTGTACTGGTATGTAAAATAAAATCACTAGTCAAACTATTGTATCACAGTACAATTTTTGGTTTCTGATATTCTAACTGAGCTTTCGACTCTGCTAGAGTCTTACAACAAAGTTCTTTTGAGAAGTCCAAAGTAGCAACACACCTACACAAAGACTGCCAGACACACAAAATCCCCTTAGACAGTGTGGAAATCCTCGATAGAGAGCAAGGTTGGAGAAAACTGGGAATCCAAGAAGCCACTTACTTCAGAGTAAACAAACCTAATCTAAACTGTGATCAGGGCAGATTCAACTTCCATCACTCCTGTGACATTCTGTTGTGGTCACATGTTTCCAGGTTTAGTATCTGTGAAAAGCATGACCACAATAGTTTATTGTGATCAAGACTCTAGCAGAGTCGAAAGCTCAATTAGAATATCAGAAACCAAAAACTGTACTGTGTAACTAAAGTTTAACTAGTGATTATATAGTAAATTTGTGCTTAAATTAGTTGGAGTGTCAAGTAAAATATTGTCAGATACCAATAAAGATTTTCAAATGATTGTGCTCCATTGATTTGGAAATCATGTAAGATCATTGTAATTGTAATTCTAATCATTGTAATTTGGAAATCATGTCATATCATTGTAATTGTATGTTCTGTTGTCTCAAAGCGACAATCTCCAACCAGTGAGCACATGTTGATCATATATTGGTATGTCATGGGCACTCGGGTTGCCAAGGAAATTAAAATCACAAGTCTCAATGTGACGACTCACAGATACTGCACACAAGAACTATAATCAGACCAAAACTAGCATCCTACAAAAGCAGCATGTTTAACAATCCATGTCAAAGACAGTGAGTGTTATCCCAGATTTCCCTCAGCTTTTCTCAGTTCAGCTTTAAATATTCCAGTAGATACACATTAATAATAGAAAACAATAAAACCAATTCCCTAAATGAATCAAAGAATGAAACTCAAGAAACAACAGGAAAACAAGTTTCTGTAGGCTGGTAAACATTGTGGATCGAGACACTTTATATACAAACCAACCAAATAAAGCAAGCTGGGGGATTCTATTGTTTCACAAAATTTTCTACAAATGAGAAAGTCCCAGCTACAACTCACTACTATGCCTACAGAGTATCTGTGAGTCAACATTGCATTAGGTGGAGCAAAGTAGGGTATTGAAAACTAAAAAATGGTGCTGTAACGTAAATGAAAAACTTAGTTAACCTACATGGTTACCAGCCCAACTGTCTAGCCAAAATAATTCCAATTTCTATCCCAGGTTTTTCAACAAGTTTTGAAATAATTGAAAGTGCAAGAACAGATGGCGAAAGAGCTGATATTTCTCATTTTATTTGCATGATCTGAGTGATTCAGTTTCATATGTCAAGTAGGTGACAAAATTCGCTGACTTATGTAGGATGCTAGTTTTGGTCTGATAATAGTTCTTGTGTGCAGTATCTGTGAGTCGTCACATTGAAAACTCCACACTTCTGCATCCAGTATGTATAAATTCTGGAGAACCTGACAGTTTTGTTTATCCCCAGCGTTAAATTTTCATTAACAATTTTAATGTATAATTACCACTTTATAAAAATGTAGTAAACCTCCATACATAACTCAAATGTTTGTGGAACTCGACTTAATCTGCTAGGTACAGAGGTGTCGAGTTTAGTTGGTAGAGGAAGGCCAAAGAAAACATGGGACAAAGTGATAAAGATGGATTTGAGAGAAAGAAGAGTTAGCAAAGACCTGGCTAGAGATAGGTTAGCTTGGAAGTCAATTTTCTGAAAACCATCCAACGCATGCCTGCATGTAAACTGGACGTAAAACCGAATATGATGCTGATGATGATGTACAGAATTTTGGTTTTCATTTTTCAATACAAAATTTTCAAGTAACTCACACGCTCTGGCTCAAAATTAATGATCACTTAATCTAACTAAAAGCTCTGCAATTTTTTACTTATTTCAATAACTAAAGTATACATAACTCAAATGTTTGTGGAACTTTCAGACTAAATCTGCTAGGTGCAGAACTTTGGTTTTCATTTTTAAAATTCTAACTCAGATGTTCACTTAATTTAACTAACAGCTCAGCTATTTCTTACTTACTTTTATAGAAATTAATCCCTATAAATTGGAATTTCAACTACACTTCCAAGGCATATGTATCAAGTTTGCCTTGAGCCAATCACACATCAGCCAAACAAGTGGCTGGCTGGTAAGTCAGCCGAAACAGGAAGCATTCAATGTTATATTGTAACAAGTTTCAAAGCATACACCCTCGTTGGCTGACAAGACAAGAGTTGAGCATATAATACAACCACAGTGCTTCTTAAGTTTTCTGTGGCGTGGGCTGATACGTGTGTAAGGCTTTTAGGGCACTTTAACAAGTTTTAGTGTGAATCAAAGACCAGGTATCTTCGCCTAACTCATTTGAATAAAACTCTCTTTGAATTAGAGTTACGCGATATCTACTTTACTTTCATAAGTTGAATGTAAAAATTTTCTAACTTATCAAATACCCACAATATAAGAACGAAGATTTTTTTGTGCATCATACCGACTACTGTTAATAGTTCCTTTAACTGGGAATTTAGAAGAACGACCAGAAGCCAGATTTTGATGATTAAATATACTTCTCATTAGAGAATTACTTTAAAGAATACTAATTCTTATTATCTTTTAAGGTAAGTAACCAAATATAACTAAACTATACCCAACCACAACGTGTTTTATAGCAGGAACAGGAGCAAACAACCTTTATAAAACAACGATTACAAAGCTCGTTTTTATCTAACTGCTTTTAACAAAATTAACCAGAATCTAACATGAAACAAAATAATTTTTCCTTATCCTCCTTGTTTTATCAACAACTATATAGGGTACATAGATTTTCAGATGGAAAAGGATTTCAAACTCACACTTTCTATTAGCTTACCATTTTGGTGTAAGGCCGAGAGCCAGAGAGGACAGCTAGGTAGCCGCACCATAACAAGTACCCAGACTGCATTGAGGCATGAAATGCGCCCGCAGTCTCAAGATTATAAACAAAGATCAAAAGGTATCAAAATCGCACAAAATGGCTCGCAACTCTGAAAAGAAACTTGTTGGACTTAACAGAATGTTGCTTGAACAACAACAGAAAGGTTGTGATGTTTTATTGTACCATTATTAATTTTATTTTTCCTTGTGTTTAACATAATTAACTTTTTTCACAGAGGATCTTGAAAAGAAGCCAATACGGCCACCTCTTGTAAGTTGTGTTTACGTGCAGAAGAACAATGAGTGTTTTCACACTAGAACTCCAAGTCAGACTTAAGTTCAATAAACTTCAAGTCTGACTTGGGTCGATTTGTTTACAAACGCATTCAGACGAATGATCCAAGACACCGACTTGTGAAATAGGAGCTCAGAGCATATATGTCAGAATAACAATGAAGTCAATGCACGTGTGTAAATAAAACCGCAGAACTGCACGCAAAGGCACTGATTCTGGTCTACTAGTATTATAAATCTGTCTATCAGAGAATAATTTGGTCACTTTTAAAACCAATTCCATATGCCGTGTTCCAGAAGCCAACTCTGTGCTGTTGTAGCTGCCTTCTTCTGTTTGTCTTTGCATATGCGAATGAATCGGGTTGCATCTAATCGGCTAGCGATGATTCGTGAAATGATGGAGGAAGTGCTGGCAGAGCTGAACACCATGTTTCTTTTTATCCAACATGTACCGCGTGCGAAACGAATGCATGTAATCTGAATCCCAATAAAATTATTTATAAACGTGGATCAGAACTAAATTATGCACGGAATGCTTTGTATCTGTCAAAGCTGTCATTTAGTTGCTTATTTAAGCACTCAAGTCATGCTCAAGTCTACTTTCCATCTGACTTCAAGTCACCGGAAACCTTTGAAGAAATCGGCTTTCTCACGAATTTCAAGTTCGACTTGCCTTTCGCTTGATTTGGCATTCACACACACTGTAACAGTCAAGTCAGACTTAATTCTGATTTGGGGTTCTAGTGTGAAAACACTCTCTGTGGTTAAAGTAATTAAGGTGCAATTGCATTTGAATTATATAGGAAACAGTATTCATAGTTTAGCAACTTATTAACAAACCTTGCTAACTCTTGTTTAATAACCTCAAGTTCATCTTTTTCTGACTTCACAACCTAAAGCAGAATACACAACACCGTTACAATCAGCAACAATTCATCTTTGCACCCAGATTGACAAAAACTAAGCGTGTCAAAATGAATACTCCACTATAACTGAAATGTTCTGGGCCCTGTTCCCCAAAACCCGATTAGTGCTAACCCAGGGTTAACTTTTTAATCCATGTTCCTGCTTCCTACCTTCTATAGCTTGCTTTGGGCTGGAATTTTGAATTTAACATGTTTCTCTATTAAAAGCTGAACAGAATTTTGTAAGCACCACAAAGCTTCACTTATGAAAAAATTAGTCTTTGAATTTCGTCTTAATCCAGGATTAAGTTAATCGGAGTTTGTGGAACCGGTCTCTGATGAGTTAACAAGTTAAGGTTTAGTGCAAAGTAATAACAACAATTCTGGATTATCTTTGCATCTTTTCAAGTTTATGAGATAATAACAGAAAACCGATAAAGATACATACGACAATCAATGGCTGGCGTTTCAAGCTAAAGCTGCCGGAAAAAAGAGATTCTTTAAGATTTTACTATGCGGCCTACACTTACAGTATACTTAATTGCTTTGAGTGATAAACTATCGGTCAGCAATCCAGAAATTTTAGCAACTGAGAAACGATCTCTGAGACTCGATATAGACTCAGTTGATGATCGTGCCAAATACGACAGTATCAATTAGAGCTATATTTAAGTCGCTCAATCAGCCAGCGTTTAACTCTAATCTCTATTAGCTTCTGATCTTTCGGATAAAAGTCATCTCAAAATCGGCAAAGCACAACAATAACAATAACAATAATAATAATAATAATAATTGGAGAGAGGTAATAATAATAATAATAAAAATAATAATAATATAATAATAATAATAAAAAGAAGTAAGTAATAATAATAATAATAAAAATAATAATAATAATAATAACTGGAGAGGAAGGTTACACTTATTTAGGAATTTTGGAATTAGACAAAATCAAATAAGCTGAAATGAAAGAGACAATTGGAAAGGAATACAAAAGAAGGTTAAGGCTGATACTTAGATCAAAATTAAATGGGAAAAATAAGATATCTGCGGTAAACACATGGGCAGTAGCTATATTCCGGTATGGAGCGGGTATTATCCAATGGAAAGAAAACGAGCTTAAAGATTTGGACAGAAAGACAAGGAAAACAATGACAATGTATGGAGCTTTTCACCCAAAGAGTGATGTTAACAGGTTGTATGTGAAAAGAAAAGAGGGTGGAAGGGGCCTAATAAGTGTAGAGCGATGTGTAAAAGAAGAAGAAAATAGTTTGAAAATTTACATCTCCAATTCTGAGGAAAAACTTGTAAAGGGTGTAGCAAAATTCGAAAAATTGGATGTAAGTGAACTGGAGGAGAGTAGAGATCTTAAGGCAAGAAATGAACAAGAAGAAAAAGATAGGTGGATTGGAAAGAGAATGCACGGACAGTTTATCAGAGATCTACCAGAGGCAGTAGACAAGGAGAAAACCTGGCAATGGTTGTCAAAATGCGACTTAAAGGTTGGGACAGAGGCTTTGATATGTGCAGCACAAGAGCAATCGATCAGGACAAATTATGTGAAGTATCACATTGATAAAACGGCTGAAAGCCCGCTGTGCCGATTGTGTGGCCAGAAAGGTGA
>JAOBBB020345399.1:0-19080 GCA_025331005.2 Zoanthus gigantus | reverse complement strand
GAACACGGAGGGTCGTGGGTTCAAATCCCATCTGGGGCTCGGATTTTTTCCGAGTTTCTCCTTGTCTTTACATCATTAAATTTAAAGGTGTCTGGATCAAATAGTCTTCAACCTTTTATTCTGTTTTGAGTTGTTGCATTCCTCAGCGAACGATTGGGTGGAACGAAATAAGTCAGAATCAGTGGTTCTGTTGTCTGAAGGTTATTTGAGAGATCCTTAGAAATTCAAGCATTATTCTCTTCGGAATACATTAATAAATGTAATAAACTAGCATTGACTTATTTAGAGGACCTTTGCATATATCAAATTAAGTACAGCTAAATTGAACAAAAATAGATGTATTAAAAACGCAATGCTTGTGAGATGTGGCTACAAAGATGAACTCAAGTACAGATAGCACAAACGTGCTAACAGCCAACTTGAAGCCACTATATTGGGTACTATGGCCACGTTTGTAGTGGGCTTTACCCCTTCAAACTAGCAACTAGCATGTTTAGTACCTATATTTGAGTTCGTCATCTTTATAACCACATCCCACGAGTATTGTGCTTTTACCCCCAATACTTTATTCTGAGATGGGCTTCTTTTCGACACTACCTTTTCAAAGTATATACTGGGCTTTTGAGATTATTTTTTTTAACTCCAGAGGGAGGCTTCCTTTTTATCTAGATTAAGCCCACTAGGGTTTATTTTCAAGATTTTACGGTATACAAACTCGTAATGTACAAACGCCATAAATAACAAACTACCAACCTCTATGTGATCTTGTAATGCTTCTGTGATATCCAACACGGCATCCCAAGCGACAACATGTAGCTCCTGACCATATTTCTTGACAAGCCTCTGGATAGAAACAGTCACTTCGACAGCAACAATGGGAACATGGGAAGACAGGGCCTTAAACACGATCATAACAAAAATTACGAAGACCTTTTCAAAAATTAAATTTTGGATATAAAACCTAAATGCAACAAAAAGCTGAATTGACCAAAACATACTTGCAATTATAGAATTTATCGTGCCTTGAGCTCCAAAACACTGTTTGCCACAAATTTTAAGATAATTTATCATTGAAATAAAATAACTACTGAGAAACAAATTACAGACTACATATTAAAAAAACACAAGTACATATAAAACTTGTTTTGTGTGTGTGCGTTCCAAGGATACCCTTTTTAGATATTAGTATAACGTCTGTAATTAATATTAATTATTACAGAAAGTAATCATATTTCTAGTCCTAAAAGCTTAACCACCCACTCTAAGTTGCGTACAAAGGGATACCATAATGTCTTAAGATTCATTAATGGGAACACAACATAACATTTCTCTATATTTAAACAACACAGACGACTGTGTTGTGATTATCTATGAAATCTAAAGACTGATTACCTGTTGGAGACAACACATTCGAGCGTGAGTGTTTAGTTCCATAACCATCTATGACCCCTAAAGACACATTACTGAAGCATAGAAAACAACACTACAAAATTTGGGTATTTCAATGCCGCGACAATGGGCCTGTGAACCCTGTGGCCACATAACTTACTAAGGACATTACAGACACAAAACTTACCTGGAGCATAGAAGGCAACACAGTCGAGTGCGAGTGCCTCAGCGTTGTGACCCTCTGTGAGCCCCATAGGCACATTCCAATGAAGAACACGGACCCTCTTAACAGTAAAACATCCGATATTGATTCACTGAAAGGAACATGAAAGATTCTAAAAATCATCTTTAAGGCAAGTTTCAATGTGTATTTTCGAAATTTCGGAAACTTTAACAAATCGCCACGTGATTCCCTTTGTTGTTTAACTCTCAGTTATAACAGCTAGCAGTGCATAAAAACAAGGTCATTTGTCTCTATATTAATGTACTAATTTAGATTAAATTTTTCATTTATATTAATCTTTTATCGAAATACTATAATATTGTTGTAAAAATGTGCTCGAATAAACCATTGTGTTAGATATGTAAAGTCAAAAGATAATGTTTGAGAAACCGTATGGGGGCTGGTCAGATTACTGTACAGGTTTTAATGTGAAATCAATGGGCTCTTAGAGCCAGCTCATGTAATGGACAATAATATTAAACAGTTTAATGATTAAATCATGAATATTTTTCCAATGTTTTAAAATTAAATTGTATTACAAAGTAAGAAAAAGGCAGTGGAGATAAAAAAAAAGAAAAGGAAAAAAAAAACTAAAATAAAAAAGGTCAGTACGGGCCTCGAACTAGGTCCATGCAAATGAAAGTGGAGCCACGCTCGCAGGACACTTTCACTTCTGTCTACGGTATACGAATTCCGTCCACAAAATTAATTTCTGTCTACAACCACTTCCATAGACATTTCACCCTCCACGATACTATACTCATTCATTGATTGCGCATGGGTGCGCATGAATGAGCTAAAAAGTGAAAACAAAGACCTATAAACTTTAAAAGACATGACTGAACTGCAGTGTCACCTGGCAAAAATTTTTAATACCTTGATATCTAGTTGTTGTTTTTTCTGTAGTTTAGAAGAAAAGTGAGATACTAACCTGTCTTCCATGATGCTACACATGGTATGAACACCACTATGACCAAGATGAGTTCCTAGAAGATTACGCATAATCTGTACAAAAACAGTAAAACAGTTTTCATTAATGACAGCTCGTTCCCGTTAATATGATTGAAGTAATTCAAATTCGTCAAAAATGTCATTATTTCTCATTCTCTGGGATGAGATTACCCATTTGGAATCTCTCTTTTCAGAAACTGTTTACATGTACTTCATAAACTAAATTCTATACTTTTTAGTAGAAAACTACTCACTATCTATCGCAAATACTGAAATCTGATTGGTTACCGTACTCACTATCTATCAGGTGATAGATAGCATCTGCGGGATGAAAACAGGTAATTCAATATGGCGGCCTTTTCCCATTTTTCAGAAGACGTTTTGGAAGAGAAATTAAGTGCTCATACTCACAAAAAAATAAAGCAATTCAAGAGAAAGCTAAACTAAAGCAAGAAAATATGGTCTAAAAAATCTCATAGATATGAAAAAAAAAAGAATTTGAAGTATCAATTTGACAGTTTCACACGACGAATAGTCGTTGGTGTATCACCAGCATTGGTTGTTTGAATAATTCAACAATTGTTTATCAAGAAAAGTATTGTTGTTCTTTTATTTCTTCTTCATAGATTTCTACTAAAACAATTAGGATACTCGCTCTCAATTTCTATCGCCAATCGATAGAATAACACTTCACTTTCGTCATTCTATCAGGCAATAGAAATTTCGAGCTCGTATTCTAATTATTAAACATGCCACGTAAATTCTAATAATATCTTTAGTTAATGTCACTACCATTTTTAATATTGTCTTGTACAAATAACGAAATCTGATTCTTGGTTATACAAATGATTCGTTACTGTTTAACTAACACAAAAGGGTGCAAAGTTTACAACTAACTTGGAATATTGGCTGCAGTTGTACGGAATGTTTCAAGTTAGATAGATCTCCTTCTTACATAATTAGGTCTATTAATTATCAATAAAGTTTGCAAAAGGTTTTATTTCGCATACCTTCCAGCTGTATTGACAAAATCGCTCAACATTTACAGTATGACACACTGTAACAATAAAGTTGTACAGAGCATCCGAGGGAAGGCAGCTATAACGAACGATGGCATCCAAAAGGCGCAGTGACAGCTATCAAGGACATCATGCAGACAAGAAAGAGTTGGCATATAAAGAGGACAACAAGAAAAACGAAAGCAACATAACCTGACAATTCAATATGACAACGAATAACTTTTAACATTTTTAAATGTTTATTGTTAATCACTACCTCCTTCCCAAAACGAAAATCAAAATGTCTGAATATTGCTTGGGAAGGCTTCAACCATTTTGTTATGTTTTGTCAATCTTCCAAGCACGCTGAGAATTTGGACGTTTTGTTTCCTCACACAAGTATATCTAAAAGGATCAAAAGGGAACTCTACCACTGACAACAAAATGGATGATGCATTGCCTTCGATTTGCAACAGTTTAGGTTCACAGTTTTGATTAGCGGAAAAAGAAATTTTAGGCAGTATGTACAGCTTTTGGGAAGACAATTACATTATCTGCACATAAAAAAGAAAATGTGCAATAATGTTCTTTCGAGATATTCATAATTTACTATTAATAGCTATCAATAGTGGAGATAGTTTAATTTATGAATAACTTACTGTTCTTTAAAACCTAAAATCTAGGCTTCTTGTTTAGTTCATGCTACCTTTTAACCTTGACTCACAATCACCGAGTGCTGTGGCATGAAAAATTTAATTTGGGCCACTGTTGTTAAGATATTTTGTAGACTATGGTAAAATCCCCTAGTGCTGGGCAACTATATCTTAATGAGATGGTTGCTAATATAAGAAATTAGCTTAAATCAACAGGATAAACATACAAACCCTTAAGCTTTGTTATTAGTATTTATGTAAGCTTTCTTATTAGAATTTATGTAAATTACTCTTGACTACAAAATTTGTTTCCACTCAGTCTTGTATCACTCAGATGATGGCAGTTGTAGCTGCTCAAACAAGTCAGTTATTAAGCTCAAAAGTGTCGTCATTTTTGTTAAATTGAATATAGTTACATTTAAATCTACACTGAAATAACCTTTTCATCCGAATATTCCTTGTACATACTGTTTCATCCCTTCAAATGTAAAAGAGAATTACAAGAATACTTACATCTATATCTTGATCTTGCTTTGCTGTAGTTGCCAAAAAGCATGTCTCTCTACAATCCAAACAAAACCACTAAACTATCAATCAATCAATCAATCAATCAATCCAATTTTGATCCGGGTTTATCTCCGTAAGCAAAGGTGGCCAGATTTACCCCACTCTAACAGCAATCTCTCCAACTCCCACTCTCCATCTCGCTCGATTCAAGGCATCCTCCTTCTCCAAACCAACACTCTTGCTCTCCTTCTCCACTTGCATCTTCCACGTCTTCTTTGGTCGCCCTCACTTCCTCTTGCCCTTCTTTTCAAACTCCAACGCGTTTCTCAAAACATGCCCATCATCCCTCCTCAACACATGCCCATACCATCTCACCCTATTCGCCTTTGTCATCTGAACCACTGTTTCCTTCAATCCCACCTCTTTTTCTCCATCAGTTATGTAACCACAAAATTAGTTACATTGAAATATCAAAACCAGACTTAAGGGTTTGATACTAACTTTTCACTTAATATCCATCATGGATTTAGCAATTTTGATTTAACAAATAAAACATTTTCAGTCTGGTGAGAACTAAGGTGAACATTTGGGAGAGCTCGACAGCAGATCAGTGAAAAGATACTGGTCGGATGATTTAAAGAAATGCCTAACAAATGTATAATTATATATATTTTAGCCCTGTTAATGTACAAATATTAATTTAATAGTCAGTCAAGAAATAACGGTGTGCCACTGTACTACTCTACTGTTTGTAATTCACTAGGTCTTAGGTTTTGCATCGTCACATGACTCAGGAGTATCCATTAAAATATTTGATATTTTGACACAGGGATGCTCCTGGTCATGTGACCATGCAAAACCTTTATACTGTACAACATACTGCTGCTTATATATTACAGTCCCTGACTAAATACATAAAAGTTAGATATCAGTTAACGTTGAAAGAAAATTGGATACTTTAAAAATCTTGACAAAACAAACAAAAAAGATTGGAAGAAGGCTCCATTAGCAAGAAGGGGAAAATAAATGGATGAATATTTTAACATTACGTCATGAAAATTTATAAAATAATTTGGATAGTATATGCAATTTGATTAGTCTACAAGTGTGTTTTCATAGCGCTATGAAATGAAGCACGAAAATGATGTGAGCAATATGACTGACTGTCTCCAAGTTGTGAGAATTTACAATTTTATTAAAGAAATTAAAGTATACATACGAGCTTATTATATCGTCTTTCTCTTTGTTAGGACGGAAAATAATACTTTTATAAAAGAAAGAAAACATTTTCTCCGTGCCTTCATAGCCTGATGAAAACCTCGGCATAGTTTGTGAGAATTCTCGAGCAGGCAAAAACCCTTTTCAAATTCTCTCAAATGTTTGCCTCTGTTTTCACTAGGCTATGAAGGCACGGACAACATCTTTTAGTTCTTAATTATAACATAAATACATCATAAAAATGACTTTATAAGAAAAAGTTTTGACTCAAGGATTCATTAATTTTGTTCACTTGCCAGAAAACAATATTCTTCACACTCATCATCGTCATCATCCTCATTTAACATCCGCATTTTCCCATCTAGGATGGGGTTGGTCGGGCGATGACTGCCCTCCACATCAATCAATCCTGCACCACATGCTCCTCCACTCCCAACAAGTTCATATCCTCCATTATACAATCACACCACTTTATTCAATTGCACATTCCTAGTTCTTTATTCAATTGCACATTCCTAGTTTTTTATTCAATTGCACATTCCTAGTTCTTTATTCAATTGCACATTCCTAGTTCTTTATTCAATTGCACATTCTTAGTTCTTAATTCAATTGCACATTCCTAGTTCTTAATTCAATTGCACATTCCTAGTTCTTTATTCAATTGCACATTCCTAGTTCTTTATGGATTATGTAAGGTTACATAATGTACATCCTGTTTTTTGTACCTTACTATTCCAGACACTACATTTTCATCGAGGTAACTTTGGTTGTAGTGAACAGCATTGATGAGAAGAGGCATCAACAAACTGGCCCTGCAAAAAGCCACTGAGTTGAGATTTATTTTGAAAATAAACAATTATTTGTTAAATTTTTATCCTCTTAAAAATATCAAAGAAATGCAAAGACTTGCAAAGGTGATAAATAAAGAATATTACATGGCCACACTGGGATTCAAATGTTACCTTTGACTTTTAGCACGAGAAGATACAATTTGTATCCCCAAGCGGCCATGTAATGTTTTGTCCATTTTATAAATACAGATGAAATTTCCAGTTTTGTGAATAAAATCTCAAAAGAACAACTGAGTACATGAGCAGGAATCTCTCTTTTAATTGGCTAATCATGTTAGTAACCATGGCAACAACAATAACCTCACAAGTGAAATACAAAAATCATAGTATTTTCACTGCATGCAATGAAGATAAGATTTTCATAAAAGGAAAACTCCTGGTATTTCATTGGTATCTATAACTTTATAATAAAAAATTAACATAAAAATCAAATGCTAGCATTGTTTTGACTGCTATGAAAAAGCCAGTTAAAAAGATAACAACTATATCTGGTATAACATTAACTCTTTCAGTCCAACTCAGTTATCAACACCCAACTTCTCCTTACATAACACATACAAAATGAGAACTTGATACTAACTTTTAATGATGAGAAAATGAGAATTGATCAAACAAAGCAAACTACTGATTATTTAAAAATAAAATTTTCTCAAATGTGTTCAATGAAAGGTATGAGCTCAAGTTGGGAGAATTTAATGATACAACTGGGACTGATAGGGTTAAGGATGATAATAATGTTCCATTGCCCATTTTAACCCAATAAGTATGAACAAAAAACACACTGGAGTTCCGAGCATGAACTTATACACAATCGGACATATACAAATTCTTAGGCAATTCCAAGGAAGTTCCTGCATTATTAAATTAAACATCTTGCATCTGGATGCCTTTTTTAACCTTTGCTGATTTGCAGCAAAACTACTCTACGCAGAACTTCCCCAGCTACAGGGTACCTACCAAGATCATTTGGCCTTTTTTCTGGAAACAATTTAGTAATAAAAATGTAAATTCTGCACGTCCGTAAAAATGCCCTTTATTCCGACGAAGGACTAACAGCTGAAACGTCAGTAAGTATTCTCTCTTTTTTACGGTGTAAAATTTACATTTTTATTACTAAATTGTTTCTTTAGAAACACCGACGCAGCTCAAACTAGTTTACCGCTAGTTAGCTTTCTGTTTTTAAAGCTACAGCCTACATTTAGCTACGCATTATACGAAACTATGTTCGGACTTCCGGTTACTTAAATCTCTTTCTCATGAAACTTTTATTTCCTGCTTATATAACTGGCACTAGCCACATGCAGTCCTTACTTTGGCTGACTATTTGTTTAAGTTCTGTACACAGGACTTTGTATGAAACTGATAACCGAATCTTCTGACTGTAGTTTATTGTTGCTTGTTAGCTTGGTTCGTCTCACTGCTTTATGCACTTTATATTTATACCTGTGTAAGCACTGTCACAAAATGAAGCAAACTATAACCCTTTCGACCCCAGGCTGTCAACCAACATCTCAATTCTCTTTACATATTGCATACAATGTAAAGCATTTGGTAATGAGAATTAAGAATTTTTTTGCCGGGCAAACTTTTTTTATGCAAGATGAAAAACGAAATTCTCCAAAACTGCTTATATAAAAAGTATGAGATTTAGTTGGGAGAGTTTAGCAATATGTAATGAGACGTGTTTAGGGTTTAAAGGGCTAATATAACGGGAAAAGAGTTGATAAAGGTTGTGTGACAAGAGACAAGGACAGTTTTGAGTCACTAGAAACCACTATTCATATGCGTATTTACAGAGTTTCTTTTCATGAATTGTATCTCTGATGTTATGTTCTAAGAAGTGGAGACATAAATATATGACTGACCTCAATTTTACTCTTAGCTGTTTTCATTTAAATTGACTGAATATTATTATGAAACAGTTAATATTTGTAGAGTGGTGGAATGAACGAATGAAATTTGATTTTATTTATTGACTCTATGGAATATTAAAGTTATAGTTACAAATACAAGTACTGAAATGCATCTAAAATCTTTATTTCACTACATCATTACATAAAAACGATATCTAAATTGTATACATAATACAAACAAACTTTGATACAAAAGAAACACAATTTAGGCCTTAGAATCATTTTGGACAACAGGTATAATAATTTCAAGGCACGTATATATATTGTTAGATGTATAGATATCTTTCATTTTTTTTTAGAATTTTATAAGCCATCTCTTTACCCAGAAACTAACTTAAATAAATGTCAGCATGCATTACAACTTTGCTACAAATTAATCATTAATTTAATACTTAGGTTCGTTTCAATTATACCAGAACAACTTGTCTTATTACACAAGTTTCTTCCACAAAAACTGCCACATTTATAGTTCACGATTTTGGAATCAGTTTGCTTTTTAAAACAATCTTGAAAACCCTTATTGCGCATGCACTTATTGTCCAAAGCTGCTGGACGTTATTTTTTAAAAAACGAAATTAACATTCAGTTTACAGTGCGCCAAAATGAAAGTTCGTACCACAATGTGATTGTCATTTCTGGAATTTCTCAAAAATTTCATTACGGTATATAAACATAAACATCACGGTTAATTGATCATTCTTTTTTTAAATCTTGTTAAGAAGTTAAAGTTTAACGCAGGATTAAACTGTCTTAATGGCTCAGCCCATGACCATTAAAAAAGCAGCACGTTTTGTTTTTTTTTCTTTTGCTGTTGGTGACGATGCGAGTACAAACCAAATTTTCTTTTTCGTTTTTTCCGACAAAAATTGAGAACAACTCTTGGAATTCATTCTAATACTTTCGTTAAATACTACTTGTTGTTTCTGATCTTGTTTACGAATTCCTGAGTAGTAACGCATGTCAAACAAATATATTTTTGTTGAAATGGCCTGTCACTCAGTCTGTCTGCAATGATGTCACGCATATTATGCAAGCTTTGGGGGCATGACGGAGGTGGTGCCGTCAGCATGACCTCGCACCAAGATGCAATGTAAACATCTTGCTTTGAAATTGTTTTTACAAGCTTAAACTCTTTATCTTGTGTCGCGTTTCTTTATTTTTCAGCTTCTAAATACAGCAGTGAAGTGGTTACACCTTCAACTTGTGTTGTTCGACTGTAATGCTAAACAAAAAGAAATCTTTTTCGTGTTTCAGTGTAGTAATGATCTTATGCAAATCTGAAAACTTGTTGTGTTGCGTCAGCTTTCGCTTAATCTATATTTTAATGCGCTTGATATAAGTTTCCAACACCGTCAAAAAGGCTTTGCAAACTTCGAAATATTATTATTTGGTATATGATTATATAATTTCTTCATTCGGGAATGGTAGCCGGTCTCAAACCACTCGATCGTAGGGAGTGAGATCGCTTCTTCGACAACAAACTCACCTTATTGCAGTCGACAATATATACTGTTCCTATTGCCTTTACTGTAGCATTCTTATAAACATACTCTGCAAATTTGTCTCGTTCGACTGATGTAACACCATCTTCCCACGCGAATCCACTTTCAAGAGTAAACGATGGTTTCATATCTTCGCTAACAGTACATGTGCAAATCACTTTATAACCTGTCGGGACTTTTAGCTCGGAAACCTTTTCTTTGATATCTCCAGTGATGTTTCGAACAAGAACGGAGCAAACTTTTGAATCGTATCTTTTGTCTCCAATTTTTTCCAGAAGTACCTTTTTGATGATATCTTTTACAGTCCTGGTATCGAATCCGGTCCTATGTTTGAACATTTGAGTAGGATCTTGTGGATGTGTCCATGAACGCAGTCTAGATGGAAAATCCGCGTGCGCCAAAACGAAGCGACCAACATCTTTGTGTCCAGCTCCTTCAGTGTCAAACAACGATTTCTTTCGGTGGCAGTGTTTTTCAATTATACTTGCATTATTAATACTGCTGTCGAGCTGACCTTCGGTTCGCGAAGAATTTTCCTCCATTAGTTACTTGTTATCAAATGCGCAATTTTCTTCTTTGTTAGTGTTGAAGTTTATACCTTCAAGTCATATATTTTTTGATGAGGTCGACGTTTCGATAAAATAAACAAATCTTTAAAAGTTTTAAAGAACAGTTCTGGACTTTTATGTTTTTTCCTGTTTCGTTCTTACACAAACTTGATAATTTGTTTTCATGTTAAGCGCTATATACGTTTTTGAAGTCACTGTTTTTCGACTTTTTCCCATAATGAGCATTGACAAAAACACATCTCAGTTTACGTCTATAAGTATCGTGTAATTTCATTCGCCGATAGAAGCTAATCTCGTGACCAATCCAATCGTTTGACAATCCAAACGTGTATCATGAATGACTGAACTTCTAATTTCAGGCTTCGTTAAATTAAATGTGATTATATTACCAATTGTAAAACTTTAGTGATTTCATAAGCTCCCTTGATAAAGTAGGCAAATACATGTATGTTTTGATATTAGAATAGTTTCATTATTTTAAAGTTAAAGATTCCTTTGGCACATTGCTCTAACGTGTTTTGATGGCATTCAGTGTTCACCCAAACACCAAAACACTGATACAAGTTTAAATAAATTATCCCTAATTTTAGCTGTTGCTAATGTCTAGTTAAGTTAAAGAAAACCTCAAACTACTAAAGTCCCAGACTGAAGAGTGATGCAATTTACAGCAACATTTCTTACTGACACTAGCCTAAAACTTCTACCGGCCCTTGTCATGAAATGCCGCGGCTACCGAGATCAGTAAATATCTCAGTTCTTTTTTTTGTGATAAACAAGTAAGAAACTTCAACATCAAACTTTCATATTTTTTTAATTAAACATGTTTTTAAGTTTACTTCTTGAATAAAAAACTGCAGTTCTTTGCATTAAAGAAATTACTAACTGAGAACAAACACATTTGCAAAAATTGTTTTTAAAAACGAGAAAGATGTTTAAAAACAAGATAGAAATTCATTTATCTTTGCTCTACTATTGCAGCCATATTAACTAAATATTTATTGATTTTTAAAAGTACATAATAGTTACATCGTACAAGCATTGCGCTTCACTGCATTATGTGTTTTAGTTATGTACCTAATGTTTTTCCTTTTCTTTCACGAGTTCTCCGGATTCGTTTTGTGCTATCTGAGAGCTCTGTCCTGGGATAGTCCATGAACGAGGCTTTCCTTTTGGGAAATCTGCATGGGCCATCACAAAAATGCCTTTGTCGTGACCTTCGTTAGTTGGTTGCTGTACAGAATCAAACAGTGATGTCTTCCGCTTCCTTGTGTAGGTTCCACATTCATTCTCTCCCGTCTTTTCCATAATCAATCTGATACAATGACCCTTCACTGATTTATGAGTCGAGTTGGGAAAAAATCACGCTTGTTGGGTTACCAAAAAGTTTGCAACTGGCTGGTGTGCCGCATGTAGTTTATATTTTTCCTCGAATTTCAGTTGGTTTTCCAAGCGTCTTGCAATTTTCTGCAAAACTTTACGTCACTGTCCGTAGTTAGTTTGCCTATTAGTATTACACTGAATCGAAAGAGTTTGTACTGAATAACTCTCTAAAGGACGCTCAAAAACTGTCAGTTTAGGTCAAAAATTTCACTTAAGAAGCTCCGACAAAAGGGCTAAATCAAGTTGACACAGGGTTTTGTTAAAAGCTTAAGAGATTTTGTATGTGTACCTAGTTTTATGCAAACACCGTTCCCGCTTCCATTATAACATTATAACATCATAATAACTCTTTGTTTACAGACATTTCAGACCTCCCACTTTTTATATTCCTGTCGCTTTTTTTAAACAATCTTGGTATTAAATGAACCGTTTAGAGCGAAAAACTGAAGCCGCCTCAATGATTCAGGATTTTAAGATTGCTAACAGCACTTGATCTATAAATTTCCAAGTTAAGAAGTATTGTATTTTATCTGATATAGAAGATTGAAAGCTTTTGTTAAGCTGTTAATTCTATTTATAAAACGAAGTTAGATAATGCTGCCGAATGTAATCAAATTATTTAAAAACATTTCAAACTAATGCATGAAACATGATATAATCGAGCTGTCCGAAGATGGCTTATAAATGTTATGAATTCAAAATGTAACTGTTCTGTGAAGTCGTTTCCAATGAAATTAAGGTGTGGGT
This sequence comes from Zoanthus gigantus, assembly GCA_025331005.2. Classification (NCBI taxonomy): domain Eukaryota; kingdom Metazoa; phylum Cnidaria; class Anthozoa; order Zoantharia; family Zoanthidae; genus Zoanthus; species Zoanthus gigantus. The sequence continues at coordinate 6,179 of JAOBBB020345399.1, read as the reverse complement.
CTATAAATCTTCGTTTTTCCTGAGTACTTAATTGATTTAACGTTTCTTATCAACGCTCGAGGACGGCCGGCGAAGTGTAAAAATGGTATCTTGTGTGAATCCATCACTGCAAGATATCAAATTGATGTTTCTACGTTATTTCCTGAGCGCTAAATGCTGTGGACAGATGCAGATATATAAATAGTAAATGAAAAAACTCAACAACTCATCTTGGCTGTTGTCTGCTACAAAATATTTGTGGATAAAAAAAAGGAGAGATAAAGGAAGATAGGGAAAAAAACTGAAAAAAAGACAAAAACACAGGGTGGCTTTTTGAGAAGAAGATGTAGAAAATACGCAAAAACCACAAACAGACTTCAAAAGAGAAGACATTTTTCAGATTCAAAATATATAGTACGTTGTCGCAATTTTTAATAATATGAGCTTTCTCACTTTGTATTAAAATATATACCTCAATAAATTCAAATCAATAGTCTCAGTGAGACGACTCAAGGAAACTGTGCACAAGTAGAACTACAATTTAGACCAAAACTAGCATCCTCCACACACAAGTCGTTCAAGATTAGTGTGAGAGTGTTATCTCAGATTTCCACCTGATTTTCTCAGTTCGGCTTTAAATTTTCAAACAAAGATGCATTGATAATATTTTTAGCAAACATTTAAACCCTAAATGAATCAAAGAATTGAATTCAAGATTGCTTAAACGGTAAAACGGAAGGAGAACAAGTTCCGTACACGGTAAATATTGCAGATCGAGACACTCTATGTACAAACCTACCGCGCAAAGCAGGCTGGAGGATTTAAAACAATAATTATCGTTTCACAATATTTTATGCAAATTATGAGAAAATCCCTGCTATAACTTATTATTGCTATACTCGTGCAGAGTATCCATAACTCAAAAAGGACGTTGCAATTTGTAATGTGTCATAGTTGTTTGAATTAACTTTTCAAAGCTCTTTTCCAAACATGTTTTGAGTTTCTCTAACTCTATTTATTTTTTTATTATTGGTAGGATTATTGCTTTGGGACCATACCGTTCAAATAAATATGTCTGAAAGATGGAAGGAAAGTCACGTGTAGCAAAAGTTAATTCAAACCGGTTTTTTTTTCAGATACTAAGAAATCCCAAACCTTTAAAAATTGACAAGAAATCCGCGGGAAGGGGTACAGGTGGGTGTGTTCATTTTTGTCCGAACGCATAACTATAAAAAGTTGGAAAAAAATATATAGGAAAAGACTGAACAATCTTCAAAGCAAGGACAAAATATCTCTCACCCCTGCAAACTTTTCCGTAACGCTCAGCAAGAATTTAACTGGTATAAATCATTTGTGGTAGTACCTCCACCAGGAAGCTTTCAAAGAGATGATATTTACCTTCACCAACCCTGGCACAAGGTGAAGTGGAGGCGGCCATTTTGATGTATATTGACCTATCCTGAAACTGAAAATTTTTTGCTTAGTGGTGTCACAGGCTACCCAGCCCGGAGCACAAAATTACGATTCCGTTCTCCCTTTAAGGTTCTTTAGTGATTGTAATTTAGTTTCTTCTGCGATCATCATTATTATTCATAAAATATGGACTTGATGCAAGTGATGAATACCGTAAACAAAATGTCGCATCATGCAGGATCTAAAACTGAAAAGATCAACCAGCCACGAAATGTGTGTAACATGAGTAAAATAAAATGAATGGCTAGAAAACTACGTTGAAATTAATTTGTCAGTGAACCGATATAAATACTACTTTAAGCATGATAAACAACTAGCCTTTGGCTTGCTGTTCATTATAGCTCCTAAACCGTACTGACGAGTCCCAAAAAGGACGAAACAGCTGTCTACGGTCGAAGTTCCTAGCTTAGTCCGAGCTCTTGCTGATTTGGTTCACTGACAAATTAATTTCAACGTAGTTTACCAGCCATTATTCATTTTATTTTACTCATGTTTCATTATTATTTAGCAGCAATGCTAACTCTATCTTATACGGGTTTTTGGGATTGTTTTTACACGAAAGGGGATCATAAAGTGTCCGCAGCTTATAACTTTTTACCAATTTAAATAACTTAAACAAAAATTGGCACGAGATAAGTTGATCGCAAGGAAAATTAATAGGAGTTGTTAAATTGACACTTTACGTCACCGTGACGTTTACTAACGTCACAAATATCACACTTGACTCCTTAGTCATTTAACTAATTTAAACCAAATTTGGCACATGCAAGTATTAGTGTTCACAAGGCAAATAACTTGACTATCTATTCATTGTAAGTTTACGTCAAAATGAAGTCATAATGACGTCATTATAACGTCAAAATTAATAAATTGTTTTTTTCGGGAATTTAAATTAATGATTAAATGTAGTGAAAGGAGTGTTAGTATGATATGTTGTATAATAATAAAGCATTTCTGCTCATTCCCGTCTTTCAAACTCTGTCAGAAAATTCTATATTTAAATTTTTCAAAACGTCGCTAACTCAGTATGACGTCATTATGTGTGTCGTCATGATGACGTCATTGACTTAAGCAGATTCAGACTAATTAGATATGTGCAGTGTTTCAGGTTGCTATATCAAACATCTAGCTATAATATTGCTCAGAAACTTAAAATAATAAAATAAAAAAACACTACCGTCAGCAAATCCGTTATCATGGTAACAGGAGACATCCCAATCAACAAATTTTGCTATAAACATAAAGTCCGATAAATTTTAGCAAAAGTAAAAAAATTTGGCTTTTATCGCTTTAATGGCGCCAAAATCAGAATCAGTTAAAATTAGCGCGGGAACTTTGTGCACCCGTTCACTTACGTGTAAGATTGGAATTAAGACTTAAGGCAATCTTCGCTGTTGAGCCTGGTTTCAATATAGTTATGTCTTTAGTGTTTGTCGTATAAAACTTACTCCTATATATGCAGCAATGGCGGCGGCACAGGGGGGGCAGGGGGGGTAGTTGCCCCCCATAATATATGTTGGAGGGGCGTCGCCCCATCAAAAAAAATCAAGCTGAAATCCTTATGTATTTTTTCACTATTTTTATTCGCGACAGTCACACACCCTTCCCCTGAGATGTCATTATACGCTTAGCTGAGTGTTACAGCAAAAATTGCCCCCCAAAATGCAGGAAATAGCGTTTCAGAGGGTCTAGATTTCAAAATTTTTTCCGGGAAAGCATGTGTAAAATACAAAAGATAATCGACTCATAGACTCATAGACTCCGATATATTTTCTTCGACTACTCACATGAAAAACTACAACTTAGCTGGGGTTCTTAGGTGTTGTCTCTGCTCCTGTCAATCAAATGGCTACCAGAAGTGATTTCGGCTTCCGGTTTCCTACACATTCCCCCCTTGACTGAACAGGTCAGTCAACGTCTGTGTTGTTCTGTTCACTATCACAAGTTACATGAAAATCTAATGACTGAAAAGGCAGTAGTTGTAGATTACAAAATTATGACAACAGAAAATGTAATATTGCAAAATTCACAGATTGAACTTAACAACAACACCTTGCAGACTATTCTCGTTATCAGAAATATTCTCGGCAGCCTAACATTGTTCAGTCAAAATGAAAATCCATCAATAACACAGTCAGAAATATCCACGGCTCAGTTTTAGAATTAAAATCAATGTCAGAATTGCCGGGATTCAAGATTTTGGATTTTCCAGAGTTAATGGTATACCACTCATTCAGAATAGGCTTCAGATCTGGCTGCCACACGAACCATTCAAGAGTCAGTTCAGAATTTGTATCGACAGTGTTTGTACAGGATTACCCTGTTGATTATGTTTCACAAGACACGGTTCAAACTCCATGCACTCGAAGAATCTCGATGTCGTCATCTTGGACCACACGAATAACTCCCATCTCTGCTGCCGCGGTTGGCTCCGCATCCTTATCATCTGCGGTCACCTCTAGTGGGAACAATCGTTGGACAGGGCGCCGAAACTCATCAACACCATTCTTGGACTTGACTGTGACCACCGCACTTCTGACAAATCCATCTCTTCCTGGAATCAGATGTTCAACCTTGCCCAGTCTCCATGACTGTCTTGGAAGCTTCTTTTCCTGCACTATCACAACATCTCCTTGTCGAATCTCTCTGTTTGAATTTTTTCGAACGTTCACACGATGGTGTTCACGTAGCTCAGTTAGATATTCAGATTGCCATCGCTTCCAGAAATGATTCAAAGTCTGCTGGAGAAACTTAGCCCTTCTAGTAAGTGCAGCAAAGTCGGCCTGCACACCTCTCTGGGTAGTGTCTGTGGGCGTTGACAGGATCCTACGCCCAATAGTCAGCTGCGATGGGGTCAATGGTTCATCCATCTCACTGTGAACGTACGTTAAAGGTCTCGAATTAAGAACACCCTCAATTTCCACTAAGACAGTAAAAAGTTCCTCAAAAGTGAGCTTGGCGTTACGAAGACTCTTCTTCAAACAAAGTTTCACTGATCTAACGAGTCTTTCAAAGAATCCGCCCCACCAGGGTGCTGCTTCAACATTGAATTTCCAGATAATGTTCTCTCGTAAACAGTAGGCTCTCACCTTAGCATCTGTGAATGTTTTGCCATTGTCACTTATTACAAGTTTAGGGACACCTCGCCTCGCCTTGAATCGGGCAAAGGCTCGGAGAAAACTTGAAGCTGTCAAATCAGGAGTCAACTCCAAGTGAAGGCCTCGGCTTGAAGCACACGTAAATAATGCAATGTAAGCCTTGTGTGTTTCGGGTTTGTCAGAGTAGATGTCCCGTACGTACACGGGGCCAGCGAAATCAACACCAATACGACTGTAAGCAAACTCATCAACAACACGACTCTCCGGCAATGGAGGCGGTGGAGGAACTTGGAAACTCCTACCTTCAATTCTCTTACACTTTGCACACTTTGTGATAATTGATTTGACAGTTCGCCTCCCACATGGAACCCAGAACTGAGAACGCAGTTCCGTTAGAGTATCTCTCACCCCATTATGCATAACCTTATCATGACACGCACAAACAATCAAACGGGTAAAGTGAGAGTCCTTTGGCAACAGAATGGGAAACTTGGCATCATGTGGGAGCGGTGAATTGTGAATACGCCCTCCACACCTTAGAATTCCTCTCTCGTCGGTGTAGAGAGACATTGAAACCTTGAACTGCTTAAACTTACTGTCCTGAAGAATTGACCTTTGCACTTCTTTGTACCACAGTTCCTTAGCTACATCAATTTCTTCTTTCTCAATGTCTCCACAGACTAAGCCAGTGTTTTCAAGCTTCCGCTTAAGGTTTCCAACAAATCTGAGGACATACGCTGTCACTCGGAACAATCGCTGAACATCACTGTAATTCTCACATGGGATAATAGATTCAAGATTCAGTTTCACGCTCTCACCTGTTTCAGTGATTAGGGTGATTGCATCTGAGGGAAAAATACTTTTTCCACATTCTGCTTTCTTGTTCCTGATTTCAGAAGCCGAACCTTCTGGGACTCGAACTTTCTCCACTCTTGGCCACTGGGTGTGGTCACTCTTCAAGAACTCAGGTCCAGACCACCACAACTTGTTGCCAGCCAGCTGAGATGCAGGAGTACCACGTGAGATAATATCTGCAGGGTTTGACTCCGTGGGACAATACTTCCAGTGTTCTGGTTTAACAAGTCGTCGAACCTCAAGCACACGATTCTGGATGAATTGCTTGAACTCCTTAGTTGTGCCCCAGATCCACCAAAGTGCAATTTGAGAGTCCACCCAGCAGAAGGTATCATCAATCCTCACTGTTCCTTCAAAAGCACTAAGAACACTGTTGATTAGTCTAGCTAGCACAACAACTCCCATTAGCTCAAGACGTGGAATAGTTTCACCTTTGATTGGTGTGACACGAGACTTTGAGGTCACGAGCTTGGTCAACACATTTCTAGACTTGGTTTCTACTCGCAGATAAACGACAGCACCGTAAGCTGCTTCTGACGCATCAGAAAATCCATGAATTTGGATTGTACTTACGTCAGCAAATGGAACTTCATTGAAGTAGTATCGCTCTACCGTAATGGCCTTGGTTTGTCTCAAGTCAGTGACCAGTGCAAGCCACTGTCGTTCAATCTCAGAGTCTAACGGATCATCCCAAGCCGCTTGCGACTTGCACACTGCCTGAAAAAGAATCTTGAACAGCACAATAATTGGTCCCAAAAGTCCAAGGGGATCATA
>JAOBBB020345306.1:0-10335 GCA_025331005.2 Zoanthus gigantus | reverse complement strand
CAAGAGAAACAACCATTCGCTCACATATTGACTATTCGGGTATGTGCCATTGTTCAGGGTATATGGTTTTCATAACATCCAGTCTAGAACAGTGTTTTTTTTTGTCTATTTCCTGGAACACGCAGACAGCAACACTATTCATTGTCCCATTTGCTTACTTTTTGAGGTAAGCTGACTTGAAAGGTTCACGATGTGAGAGTTTATATAAACAGGGTTTACGTATGAAAAACAAGCCATTTCTACGCTAGAACAGGGTGAGGTTTATGAGCGTCTAGCGGCACCACCATCCCCTGGGAGAGGTTGAGTTAACTCTCTGCAAATATTCTAGCAGTAATTTCTTCCCTATGAAAACGTTTACGGTTCTTGTAATGTACTGTTCGAGTGTTCAAGGGAAAAGAATTGTTAGTTCCAAAATTGAAGATCAATCCGCCTTTTCAAAACTAGAAAAAAGAACTAAGGTTAAACATTTAACCTTGGGTTAGTAGTGAAAGACTAAAATATAATAAAATGTGAACACAATCTTCGTAAAATTTAAGAAAATACTATATGCCGGCTATCCAAACCAGCCTTCTTTAGTTCAGGTTTGAAATTCAAACTCGTATACAAGTCCATTATGTAGATACCAATGAAATAACAGGATTTCTCCTTTTACTAAAAAATCATACTCTTCATCGCGTGCAGTGAAGATTCTATATTTATCTTTCACGTGTGAGGATATTTGTGTCGTCATGGTTACTAACATGCTTAGTTAAAATAAGAAGAGAGCTTCCCACTCAGGCGCGCGGCCGGTTCTTTTGCGATTTCATTACACAAAATGTGGAAATTTCACTAATATCTATAAGATAAACAGAACATTGTATGGCTGCTTGGGGATAAGAATTTTATCTTCTCGTGCTTCGTTCAGATACTTTCAGCACTCAGGATATAATTCGTATATCCCACACATTGAGCTCAAAGTTCAATCCTTACGTTGTGATAGTATAAATAATTACTGTCAATTACTATTACTTTTATTAATGTTAATTAACAACTGTTCCCCAAGGGGGAGGTGAATAGTAGTGGATATATACCCAGACGCGAGCAATCAGAGCTCGCGAAAATGCATATGGTTATCGGTTGCTTTGGTAAATACCAATAACTAATATTACTTAGCTGACTTTGTCCCCTGATTCCAACGCAACAGGAAGCTGTACACAGGCTTTCCTACAATAGAATTTATTGCAATTGTTTTAAGCATTTTAAACATTTTTTTGTGGTTAATTGTGAAACAGAACTGTTTTAGTTATTCTTTATACAACATGAAGCTTTGTTGCTAATATTTGTACTTATGCTAATCACTATTACGAGTTGTGTATTTATACTTGTTTCCATATAATTATTTTATACTCTGATGATGGCAGTGGCAACTGTCGAAACATGTTAGTATTAAAACTTAGAAGCTTTATTATTTCTGTTAAATTTATTTCAGAAATGAAGCTAGTAGTTAAGTTAACCTTCATATCAAATAAACATTTTCGTTCAAACAGGGAGTAACTGTTTTGGCTGTTGGAGTGGGACCGGCAATCAATGAGTACGAGCTACAGCAAATAGTACACGGGGACACCAGTAAAATTTTTACCGTTGCATCCTTTGATACCCTGAGTCAGTTGGTGAATCAAGTTGGCGCTAGAGCTTGTAATGGCGGTAAGGACTGATATTAGTACAGTATTGATGACCACTTTGCAAATACTAAAAACTAAGTCTAGATCTATACCCTGCAATAAACAGAAAAATGAATGTCAAAAATATCATATTAACAAATGTTAGTCATACCTCATACCTTGCTGTTTCAAAGCAAAGTGCATTGAAATGTTTTTAACGAGCCGTTGAAGTTTTGGCCATACTCCCGGCATGGAATACTTACCTAATGCAAGTTAGCTCTCAAGAGGAAAAAACCGGTAATGGCAGTCCCACTGGTAATCATTTTACTGACCATGAAAGATGAAGAACTGAGTCAACTTTGGCGAAAAAGGCACAACATTCTTCAAATCATGGCTTTGTATTCGTTCCAACTTAGCATTGACCTGAATGTAAAACTTTATTGGACTTGGGTTGTTGTCCAGAAACCGCAAATGTTTTACAATACAAGCCCACCGTTTATGAGCCCCACCTCAAACATAGAAGTCCTCTTTCTTTATTAAACAATAAAGAATCCCTAAATTAAGATCCCTGGGGCTTATATTAGGAATGGTGTCACAAAACAATTTACTGGCTGTCTCAAGATAAAGCCGTTATATGTTTGCAAGAGTTTTCGTAAAAAAATAATTTTCATTGTTCTCTACTTAGCTGAATTTTCACCGTTGATTTAGAAGTTTTTGGTAAGTACACAAAATACTTGCAAGAAGGCTCGATTCCCGAATTTCTCACGGAAGCGTGCTAAGTCCGTTATTATTTATCATCCACATTAATGATATCTATCTGCCTAAAATCTAAAAGTATCGAAATTTAGCGTGGAGCTCTTTGACAATGATACACTTTTAAACGTCGCAAGTGAGTTGGTTAGTTAATGAAATCAAAACTTAGCTACGTACCAACTTAGCTAGGGCGGGCGTGGTTATCGCAGTTAGTAACATCTCCGATAATGATAATTACGATTATTATTATGTTGTCATCTAAAAGGTTTTTTGATTGCTTCAGTAACCTGGTAGAGAGGGCATGGTTGGCGCAGTTGGTAAGATTTCTGCCCCGGTTCGATCCCCGGCTCTGATAATATTCGAATATTTGTGCAACCTCCTTTCCGTCTAAGCTAACTCGGCTTTCCATCCTTCCGCGGTAGATAAATGTGTAACAGCATCTAATGGGAGCTAACCTGCGATAGATTATTGTTCTGTCCAGAGGGAGTCTTATCCACTTAACACTGCAGAAACCCGAGGGAAGCGCCGGCTCCATGGACCTCTTGGCTCGTAAACGATTTAGTTAGGTACCCACTTAGTTAATCTAAGAGTTGTCTTCAATTACTTAACCTAGCTAAACTAAGATCATAACGTTAGGAATGATCGTTGCGGTTATTTAAGCAATTGCGAAAGAGAAGGCAGAAAAAAACTTGCAGACCTCTTTGGGATTCAAACCAGTGATCTTTGTGATATCGGTGCAGCGCTGTAACCAATTGAGCTATGAAGCCACAACTGGAAAAATAGGTCATTTTTTAAATCATGCTAGTTGGCACGCATCTAGAAATTAACATACCTAACTAGCACTCAGAAAAGGTGAATAAATTCAAACACCATAGGATGATTTTAGATGTTTTGTAAAGACAAATTATGTCTAGACTAGGAATACTGCGCCAAGCGGAAAAGATCATGTCTAGAGGTACCAGCATTTTGTTGTATGACAGCTTTGTTCTACCACTGTTTAACTATTACGAATCAGACTTGGATAGCTATGGTGCTTAGAGTTGATCTTCAATAACGATCTGTGGGTGCTGACTAGCTAAAGCCAGTGCTCAGCTGGCCCAGCCTAAAGCACGCCAAGAATACTTAAAATGTCTAGTGTTTTATTATTGTATTTGACTTTATGGCTTGGCACCAGTAACCACTGAGACCACCGTTCGTGCATGCGCACACCTTCAAATACCAGTGCTCATTTAGAAACAGCAGGGGTCGTGTTTAAAATGCCCTACCGTAGACTCTAAGATCTTTAGCCAGTTTAGGTAATTTAGAATCATTTTAAAAATCAAGTTGAAACACCATCTAACTAACAATTAGAATACGAGCTCGAAATTCTATCGGTTGGCAATATAAATTGGATATCCACCACTGAGATGAATAGTTGTTTTAGTATATACCACACAAGCTGAATAACTGGCGGGCCAAAGACTAACTTTATTTGTGACATTTTGCAGCCGAAGCAAATAACGGGAAGCCATTTTGTTTTTCTTCTGCTGCTCAGGGTGTGAATAGTACTTGGCTAATTACCTCTGAGCTAGCCAATCAGCGTGCGCGAAAAGTACTATTCACTTTTGTGGTATATACTAATCTATAATAGTATAAACCTACTAACGGTCTAACACGCATCCTGCATTCTGATGGGCTACTCAATTAGAGGTCTATTTGTTATAGCCTACTAGTAGAGAAAAGATGGCAGATCAAAATAGTAATGAGCCCCGTTTTGTTATAATATCAGAGGATTCCATTGATATTTTAATTTGTACATCCTTTTTAACCGATTTGTAGGTTTATACTAAAACAATTTGACCGCTCGGCCTCATGGACTACGAGTTTGAATAGCCCATTCGGCCTGCGACTTCATGGGCTATTGCCTCGTAGTCCATTCGTCCTCGAGGTCTAATTTTTAATTATCTCATGAAGTAAATGTTTTGTTATTATCTCTTGCATTCTGCACCTAATTGAGATTAGTTATTAATTAAGTAATAAGCGTCTTCCTTTATTTTGCTTAGGTGTTAGGACTGAGCCAATTGGACTTCTTTGAGGACTGAAACACTGCTGACTTATAACGCTTTACAAGAACCGTTTAATACTTCGTGATTGCGAGATGTTAAGATATTGCGAGTGTTCTGTTTCCTGGAGTTTATCAGTATTGGAAGCTCCAGCTTGTCTTTCACTATCAGTGTATTTTGGTTTGCTATTAAATGGACGAATTTGTTCAAGAAAACCACATTTTCTATTTTCTATCAGAATTTGTATCAAATATAATAAAAGTATGTTATTCTAAAATATCCCAAAAATATGAAACTAGTAACAGCTATATATTGGTTGATTTAAAAATTTCAAATACATATTTTATAAATATAATTATTGTAGGTTCGGTGCAAATTTACAGAAACCGACGAATGGCTCCCAGCTTTTTGTAAAACGACGCTGTCATTAAAGAAACACTACTCGTTATTTTGGCTAATAAATTAAATGTTAGAACAGAAGTACAAAATCCTAATAAAATTTAAAAAAAAAAAAAAATTGAAGTTGCGTATAGAGTATTTCTTGTTACCATTGTTCAGCGGTCTGCCCCAAAAGTGTGGTAGCTATAGGTCTTTTGATGACAGCTAGGGACAGATGATCACAGCTAGGGATAGCTGATCACAGTTGGGGAAAGTTAATCACTGCTAGGTACAGTTGATCATATATATGTAACCATATATGAAGGACCTACCTTAAGTGTTTCTCTTCCGCCGGCAAAGCAAAAGTCAAGACGCAGCGCACTCTCAAACGAAAATCATAGCAGCCATAAGTAAATTGTCATGATCAGTTCAGTGAAGAAAGCAAGTTGTATTCTCGAAAGTGTTCGCTATATTGTATTAAAAGAAAATGACAATCTACTCCATTTGTCCCACCGTAAACTGTGTGGAAATCAATTGAGCAGCTTTTCGCAAGGTGAGAAGTTCATTCACGTTGCTATATTATTTAAACACTCTCCGTCTTAGACAAATTAATTAATGTGGGAGAAAAATCTAGTAAGATTGATTTGAGTGTAGAACTATCTGATTACTGATCTCTCCTTCTGTATGTTGTGAACTGGTAACCTATATAAAGTTATCTAACGCTGTAAAACGTTTAAAAGCACCATGATACTCAACTGAAAAGTTAACTAATAAATAAAATAAAGAGTAAAGACTAAAGACTTGCAAAACGCTTTATGCTTTGTAACATTATGTGCCTGATCATCAAAGTTGTGCATTTTATCACTTTCAGTCGTGGCTAATCGTTGGAGCAAGCCAAATGTAAGTTTATTCCTTTCCAATGATGCCTGTCACAGATCATGTATAAAGTTTTAAACTTCTTCCCACCAAGCGAAAAACTAGAACGACAAGAAAAACAGGTTTGGTTACTAATTAATTAAATGTACGTTCGTCTTCAGCTTTTAAAAGTTTAAAAAAATAGATTAGTTAAAGACTTCATGTGGCCAATGTTGTTGAAATTTAGAATATTAATAGTGCAGTCAGACAAATTCAAATATATTGCAAGCGGCTATTTAAATAACTTTAGTTAAAAATTAATTGTCTCTTTGGGCCGTACTTAATTATACATACAAATTATGCATATCTTATTTTCTATTCATAAAATTCTTATCTTTGCTTACCTTGACCCAACAGACCATAATACTTCCTAGTACGGAAATTATCCCACTCTAACAGAAGTTTTTATTTTAAATCAAATGTTAGGCAAACGGAAACAACAACGTCGTATTGGTATTGCTTTTTTAATATTTTAACTTTTGAGTTTTTAATTGATCCAACATGAGCAGAATTTTCGTGAACAGTTGCCAGCAATTTTTCTTCGAGAAATAACAACCCTGATTCGTACGTAAATGAGGTCTGAGGTTTTTTTTAAAAAAAATATTTTTTCCTTGTTTGGCCTTTTGAGAAATGAAAGCATGGACTAAAAATAGAATGTTTTTTAACATTTTCAATTTTACAATGTAAGTTGGCATTTTGAAAATCAATCATTTGAAGATGCAAATTGGGTAACAAAATTATTCAGAACTATACATTGCCTAATTTTAATAAATTTTCAAGTTGTAAACATTTATATTTGCATATTGCAAACAAGAAATGAAACCAATTGTATGTTTCACTAATAGTGACAGCATTTCGCCTTCTCGTTAGCCTAGTTGGTAAGGCGCCAGTCTATCGTGCGGGAGGCTCGGGTTCGATTCCTGGCCGGACCAACACTCAGGGTCTTAAAATAATTGAGGAGAAGGTGCTACCTTTATTCTAACATCTGCAAATGGTTAGACTTTCGCGTCTTGTCGGATAAAGACGTTAAACCTTAGGCTCTCGGAGACATATGTGAAAAGTCTCCGTCCACCTTAGAGTGGTAAAGCTGGTCTACCCAATTAGTAGGACTTTGGCCAGCTTGATAAGACTTGACAACTAAATGAAGTCGTTATTATTTTATTATTGTTATTATTTGACGTGCATTTGTAGTTTAGATTTAAGACTACTGGGCCCAGGGGTTAAAAATGTTAATACGGGTTTCTTTTCTTTTATTTAAAAGTAATTCCTCTGGTAATTTTCTTCCTACTTTCAGAACATCCGGTCATCAAATTTGTACACAAAAGCAATAAAATTGAATTTGCTTTTGAAATTCTTACACCGACATCGGTTAAATTTTACATTAACTCTGGGTTAACATAGTCATAGTTTTAGTAGTAGTTAAATTTTACACCGTAGTGACGAAGGACTACAGTCCGAAACCTCAGTTTTTTTTAAAAAAAATTCTCAATTCACTACGGTGTAAAATTTAACTACTTGTAAAACTGTTTCTATAGAAATAATATAGCTTGAAATATTTTGATTGTAATGTATGTCCACCGGTAGGGCACTGCTTAATATTGGCTAAACAATTATGTGCCCTTTTAAACTGTATGGTTTGAAGCAGTTTAACTCTAACTAAGTTATGTTACAGAGGTCACGTTTGTGTCTAAATTGCCGCGGTATCATTTTTCATGAAACTGATCAGTTGGTTAAAAATTTAATTTAAAGTAAAAAAACAGGTATTGCCAATCATGACTTAATGTAGAAATGATTACGATATAAGGTTTTGTTTTGGGTAGATTGAGCTAGTGATCTCAGTAGTTTCTGGTAAACTAGAGCTAATAGCTGGGATTTTGAGATTTTTTTCTGTTGTAGGGTAGCGGAATTCAGCTGAAGTAGGTCTTACATAGGCTAAAGCTTCAAGGTTTCAGGTGCACATCCCCACCCAAAAATTCTTAAAGTCGTCTCCCCGGAGCGCAACCTCAAAATATTTTTCGTTGGTCGGGTTTGCGGTTTTTACTTAAGTTCTGCGTTTTGTGTTAAAAAAGTACTTGATTTTTTTTAAATAGTTGTATTTGTAATAGTACTTTATAAGTTTTTTGAGAAAATATTTTTCAGCCTGTGTTGTTTAATCAAATGCATTTCGCGTAAGTGCAACACAGTTGTGCTTGGGTTATGTCACTTCCACTAGAAAATGTGACGTTGCTTTTGCAATTCTAAGCTCAAGCAAACAAGTTTTTATTGGTGCACCAGACAAAAGTGTTTATTTATCTCGTTTTCTCACGTCGACTTATGACGACGCACAAATAGCTATAGCGCACCTCGTGGCGAGTATTTTTACTTTGTATAAGAACAGACCAGTTTTTGAGATGAATGTGAGACTTTTTTATCGGAAGGAATGTCGTTTTTGGGAATCATGTACTAAAATAAACTAAAGTGATCTGCAATTGTAAATACCCAAAGTAAAGTTTCTGTACCTCGGTTGCACGTTTAGTATCTGTTCTAAGCGCATTTTGGGCTCTTAGTAAAAATCGAACGCACTTCACTAATCTTAGCTTTATATAATAATTTGGATATTACGTGCGTTTTGATTGGTCAACAAGTGTGTTTTCATAGCGCTATGAAGCTCGAAAATGATGTTGCAAAATTGTTGTCTGTCTCCAAGTTTGTCTACAGTTTCATGAAAGAAATTTTAAACCCGACTGCATCTCGGGTTTTCACTCGGATCTGCTCTCGAATGCTCCCAAACATTCGCCTCGGTTTTCACCGGATTATGATAGCGCGGAGAACACGTTTTAATTTTTATATGATTATTCTAGTAAATAGAATATTACATGATCGCTTGGAGATGCAAGATTTTTCTTCTCGTATTGAAAGATATTTCACTCGTTCGCTTCACTCGAACTCACTCGGCCATGTTATAACCTCTATTTGACAAAAAGTTAAAACAAAAAGAAAAACAAAGAAAAAGTTAAGAAACCGTTCAGGGGTTTTTCCCTTGATATTGTTGTGCTTCGCACTGAAGCAAGTGGTTGGTTAGAATGCACGTTAATTTTGCGTATGCTGTTTTGGACATGTTAGCCATAAGAAAAATTATGAATATGTTGGTATTCTGTTTTGGGGAAATTTGCAGATAGAGTGTGTAATTATTTATGAATTAATAAATTTTTTTTATCTCCTAGCTTTAATCGGAAGATCATCTAAGGGTATTTTAAAATTTTCTTTTCTTGTCCGGGCAGAAATTTCTTGAGGAAACTGATTTCACTTTGAGATAAATGGTTTCAGACTTTATTTGTTTTATGCATTTCTTCGCTTGCATGTAGTGATGCCTTTATGTGTCATTAGTACATCGTTGGAACATATTAAGGTGGTTACCCTCGACAATGTTTGCCATATTATCCGTTAAATCCAATACTCAACGCAAGAAATTTCTTGTCATTTTACTTCATAAACACGCAAAGAAAGCGCTTTTGTTTATACATTTCATAATTATAGAAACCTCTTTTCCTCTCTAAACCATTAATAGAAGTAAACAAAAAGATAAGACACAAGTTTAGCGGTCAAGTTTCTTGTTTTCCCGTTGTTGTTTCTTCTTTTCAAGATTTTCATGAAATTTACAGTGTTAGGGAGTGAATGACAAGTTCAAGGGCAATCATGATGTAAATCCTCGACAGTTGATGAAAGATGGAGTTTGGCTGTTTTTAACCAGGGCCGGTTGACAGTTTGAAATAAAAGAAAACGAAGAAGAATTTTATATCAAAACATCCAATGCCGAACTAAACAAAAGACTCAAAGCCGGCCGTGAACTACTCTATTTTATAAGTAACTTTCTCATCTCATACGTGTGTAATTTTCTGTTAACTTCACTCACTCAGTCTTATTAGCCGAAGACCTGAGGATGATGTAGTAATAATGTCGAATTATAGTCATTCTTTATATTTACCAGTTTCTTGAACTTAAACATTAGATCATGAACCTCTCGAGATTCAGAATCACTTTCGTTAGTTTTGTCTTAGACCACTTTATGTGCCATAATGTTAACTTATTTGCAAACTTTTTGCGTTTTTTGAGAGTTAGTACAGTTAAATTGTTTCAACCAGCGCTTTCTTGAGATTTTTTGTGGCGACTAGTTTGTTTTTCATGCATCTTGCGAACTCACTTTTGGTAGCGTCTTTGTTACAGTTTATTTTGCAATTTATGTCCATTGCTCGTAAAATCAAACCTGGCCCACATACAGAAAATGGCATCTCAAAACGAGAAGTGAATTTCGGCCGAAGAATAAATAAATCGAGCTGCTTCGGTCGGTGTGTACCACTCTGGATCTGAATCGCTTGTTTTGTTGTTGAAACGTTTTAGCCTATGTTTATAAAAAAAGCATCGTCGCTGTTTTAATTCATTAACCCACGGCTCGATATTTGTGAACAGACCTTGTAATAGGAGATGAGTTCGAGTGTTTTTCTAAATATATCTCGTTAACCCTTTGACTTACACAGATGCCTGAAGTGCTCAAAAATATGGTACTCAGTTAAAAAATCAAATCTTCCTTAAACAAGAAAACCATGTTTCGATTTCGGTTTTAAAGCAAA
>JAOBBB020345215.1:0-10335 GCA_025331005.2 Zoanthus gigantus | reverse complement strand
TTAAGTATTCCTTATTTTCTTATTATCTTAGCCTAACTTCATCTGTATACGACCCTGACCTTCCTAATACATATAAAACAGTCTGTGTCAAATGTCATCGTGCCCGCCCACTGGAGTCTTTAAAGGACACTGTATGCTGCTAGCATGCCGCTCTCTGCACTGCTTCACTAGCATTCAGCCATTTTTGTAACTTTTATTTTTCCGTTTAAATTTTTTGTGTAGTTTCTGTTTTTTGTAGTGTATCTTGATATCGTCATTTATATTTTATTTCGGGAACCTGGTAATTGGATCTTGGCTCTGTGGGTGTTTCCCGGCCCTTTTTTTCGGGCTAAACATGTAAAATAAAAAAATAAAATAAAAATAAAACAGAAATGTACAACTGTACAAATGCATGTTGATTGGTTGATTGATTAAATCAAATGAATGATACAAGGAAAAAAAATAAACGAAAGAATAAAATCATTTTAAAAAGAAATTAGACTAATCCTCAACCACAAATATACAGATAAATAGTGCTTACGTTCAGTATTTACTTCGTAAATGGACGAATTAACATAGAAATGTTGTAAATAAATGTCACTAACTGTTAAATTGTACCTAAGTTAAAGGTATTAACTGCTAAAGTGCAATGGGATAACAGAACATGACTATTAAATGTAATATAAATGGACGAAATTTAGTAATCAAATACACGTGAAGATTTTAAAGGGTTCAATAAGCAGTGCTAATAAACTTTGACTGGAACAGCATCGTAAATAAATGCGAAAAGAAACTAAAAATAGGCAACATATTTTTACCCTCAGAACTAACAGCTTGGGATTGCGTGTATCTCGTTCAAAAGTAACATCCTTCAGGTCATAGTTGCGAATATCTCTTTGCATCTGGGTTTCCTCGATATGGAGGAGAGCTGAAAATTGTTCATTGTATGTCTCAAAAGACACATCCCTCTCAAGTTTCCTCCTGGACGATAAGCAAAAATAAAATCTTTTTGTTTTCACTGGACTATTAAAAGTTTAATGGCTTTATAAAGTTTTATTGGTGACAACGATGTTAACGATAACACGGACAAAGTTAATGAGTGTGCTGATGGAGACAATGATAATGACAATAATGGTGATAGGAACAATGATGGCAATTTTGACAATGACATCGATCATCAGGGGCGGATCTAGCTGAGAATCTGACCATGACTGCCTTTTTCCCAAACCAAAACCTAGGGTGTTTCGGGGGTATGCCCCTTCGGAAAATGTTTGAAAAGCAATGCCTGGAAACTTCATTTCCAGCGTTTTGATACGATACGACTATTTTGTTAGGGTTAAGCTTGTAAAGCAAAGTAATTCACCTAACATCCTGAAAAAAAGTTTATTCAGAATTTTTCAAAATGGGAAAAATCTGACAGGGGCTCGAGCCACGTTCCACATGGTCTAGATCTGCCAGCGTGATAATGATGATATAGACTACAACTGTTATAACATGAATGATGGTGGCGAGAACAACAATGATGAAATGGATCACGGTGATGATGATGCTGACATTATGATGGCAAAGATGATGCTTAAATGATGATGCTGACATCATGGAAAAGATTATGCTGACACGATGATGTTGACATGATGACAAATATGATGCTGACATACTGATGGAAAAGATGATGCTGACATGACGATGTTGACACTATGTTGCTAACATGATGGTGGCAAATATGATGCTGCCATAATGGTGGAAAAGATGATGCTGACATGATGATGCTCACAATAAACGAAGAGCTCCACTGTTGTACTTTACCATAATCTTGTTACTATCACTCACATTTTGATACAAAACCTCACCAGTATCATTAGCAATTTTCCTTTTTCTTATAAATGAAACAGGTATTCAAAAAAGTGATATTCTATTATTTTATAGGCTTTGGGCCTTTTTAAATTCTAGTTGGATAGTTCAAGCTATTCATTCCATGAGATATAGAGGATATTACATGGCTGTGTGGAGATACGGGTTTTATCTTCGAGTGTTAATAATATCTCTTATGAGTGAGCGAAGCGAACGAGTGAGAGATGTTTTCAACACAAGAAGATTAAATCCGTATCTCCAAGCGGCCATGTAATTTTCTTATTATTGTATGAAATCTTCACAGTGAAGCGAAATTAAATAAAAAGCAAAAATTATAAGCATAAGTAGTTACTGTTCCTGTCTGAAAAAATGAAGAACGATAACGAAAGAAAAATCTTACTTCTGGCTTTCATGACTACTTTCAATCACTTTGAGACATTTCCATTTTTACTTTCAAATGTACTCTCACATTTACCAGGAGATTCATTTTGCTGCAAATATATTTGGCTTCCTACAGTTTTTTAATTTCATCATCTTCCATTCGAAACCCTTGGCTTGTTCCCGAAACCCTTTGCTTTTAGATCCTTTTGTTTTGCTTTGAGCGTAGCCATTGAGGTTTTGAACTGAACATCTTTAAAAATAATGAAGCCATAGGTATCGCTGGATACTTGAAACCCTTGAGACTTGTTGGTTCATACTCTGACCCATCTTTCTTTCCGACAACATAAATGAACTTTGAAAGAAGTTCGTTAAGAGATCTTACTGTAGGTGAAATCTTATGAATGGATGTATTCCAGAACCGAGATAATCTGTATGGATTTACTGTTTGAATGAAGCACCTAAATAGCTCGATATATGCCGTTTTTCTCTTTGTTTTAGGATTCTCCTGCTCTTCTAAAAACTGTGTTACAGCTCCGTAACAGTAACATCCACAAATCTGGAATGCATTTCTGTGTTTTTTTTTCCCTTTTATACATGTAGGTAACAGCGTTAATTTTTCGCTCGGGTCATAAACAACAAACGACTTAAGGCACCGGAATGATCATTGAAAACCGCGCTAAAAGCTGATTGGTTCAAAAATGATATCACACATGTGTTGATAAAAATGGTATCGCAACTGGGGAGAGTGGGGTTATAATTTTTCTCATTTTGCTACCGTTCGGTATAAAACTGTATTTCATATAATGAATATAAATATCGTATAAGATATACCCAGATTTAGTGTGTGAACAAAATTTGTTTTCACGAGCAATGGCTCTCGTTCACAATCGCTACAAAGCTAGTGCCAACTTGGTCTTAGAAGAGCCATAGGTCACTTGCCCATTCCTTAAAAATCGCTCGCCTCAGAGAATACAGAAGTTACTTTTTGTGCTTTTTTTTTTTAAGGTTTGAAGAGTTTCAATATAAATGAGAAACTCCTTTTTCAATGAGCAAAATGGCTGGCCTCAAATAGTTTAGGAAACGTGCCATAAATAGATTTTCAAATGGCAAACCCTGGTTCGCAAACACCACCCTGCAAATTGCTCGTATATATTCAAAACATGCGCAAGTTACAAACGAAAAACAGTTGCTACTATTAACGATTCCTGTAAAAGAACGGACAACTTACCTCAGACCACCACTAATCTGGTTATCATGCAGAACCTGAGCCTTTAGTGCCACAGGAATATCATACTGGTCAAGCTTTTGTAACACCAGTCCATTGGTTCTAAGCCTGAAGTGAGATAATCGTACCACTTGTCAGCAGGCCCAGCACTAGGTTATGTTATTTTTATTTTAAAAAATAATTAATAAAATGTTTAAATCCTTTTTTAAATAAAGCAAGTTTCCTTTCCGTTGTTAACTAACACTTATCAACGGTAAACCTTTCTTTCCTGCAAAACAAATACTAAAACAACGGGAATGATTTGCATGGATTGCCTCGGCACTAGTCTTCTTCGTGGAGCCGCTCTTGGTGTCGCTCTTGCACTCCCCATGACACTAGGAGTGGCCGTGAGGGAGATCTTCAACTCTATTTCTACAGAAAAGTTGCTTGAAATGATTTAAGATCTGGTTAAATATTCGACATCTGAAGCGTCACAAGACTTTGATGGATTCTGATTCAGCCACTTTAGACTATTTGAGAGATGTACAAGAATGAACAGTATTGTTAGAATTTTGTTTTTCCTCATAATTATGGGGACTGTTAAAACGCAGGTGAAGTACTAGGGTAGCGTGGCCAATGTCGTATCGTTTATCTGCTCTACTAGCTGAGAGTATACTTAACATGTTATTGTAAAATATGTGATCGCCGTGTAAGACGATACACGACTATGGTTTATCCAGTTTGTGAACACTTGAAAAGAGCATTTGGGTATATCTATACGTTACACAGAAGTTATATACTGTAAATGTGATAAGTTATTACTATTTCATTTTTTTTTATTATTATTACTATTATTATTATTATTAAATAATAAAATAAGTTAATAAATGCATTGATTTTATATAGCGCATTTATCCATATAAATGTTCAAATGCGCTTTACAAACAATTACAGAGATGACAGTTGGGAGACTTATATAGATCATCCGCTACAGCGGCTCACAAATATTTTTATATATTAATAATGCTCCCAGTAGAAGAGACAGACCACACAACATTGGGATCACAATCCTACTCTTTAAGATAGATGTGCATGGGTTCTTTTAAGTCCCCCGATAGAGGGTCGGGAGACTGGACCTCTGGTTTAATGTCCTTATCTGAGAAGAAGCGAAAGTCTAACCATTTGTTGATGTTATAACAAAGGCAGCACCTTCTCCTCAATTATTTTAAGACCCTGAGTGTTGGTCTGGCCGGGAGTCGAACCTGCATGGTAGACTGGCACCTTACCAACTGGGTTAACCAGACGGCAGTCAATGATCAGATAAGATTGTGCAGAAAAAACGCAAGTGAATGTATTTTTAACACTTATAGCATGCCGTATGATAAACAGTCGGGTTCTATAGATATTATCGCTTCTTCTTGTAAACCAATAATTTACAAAACTGATACAGAAACTCAACAAGTTTATAAAGTTGTTAAACCGTTCACTGATAAAATTTTTGAAATACAAGCTTTGGTTGCCGAAAGCTTGTACTTAAAAAAAATTATCAATGAGCTGTGTAACAATTTTATATATTATGAATCCCGATAACGATACTTCTATAATTTTATAGTCAACAATTAATATTATAATAATATTGCCCTGATGAAGGGCTAACGCTCAAAACATCAGCTCTCTGCTTTTCCTATGGCGATGAATTGAAAATTTTGAGTGCTATTTTATGTGTTTGTTGGAAAGATCTTTCTAAACCGTGAAGGATAGTGTTCAAAGTTTTTCACTATTACATTTAGGTTTCGAGATATTCATGTTTGAATATTCAATTAGATGACATCGTAACTTGTGTTCCCTAACTTTATTACTAACAAAAGTTTCTTTTTTGCGAAGTATTTGAAGACCTTGGCTGAGAAACTTGGCAAATGGATTATCGAGATGACCAACTGTTTGAATCGTGCATTATCAGGTAAAATCAAGGTGCCCAGTTCCGCAAGCAAAGTCTTCAAATTGTTTACAAATAAACAATACTTCTATTATTAACAGCTTATGAAGTTATCTAATTAAATATTCAAACATGAAAAAATTGAAAAATTTCTACACCATCCTTCAGGTTTTAGAAAGGACTTTTCAACAAATACATAAAATTGTATTCAAATTTTCCATTTCATATGCAATTTAAGAGTCAATTAAACCACTTGCGGCAAGTTATAGTAAATTCCTTATTGCAACAAACGTACTTGGGAAGTGGTAATCCTGGTGTTGTGGTAATGTTATTGGGTACTCTGAAAGCTGGTCGAGGTGTTTGAAATTTCGATTGTACTTTTAGTTCATTGTACAGGTCACTCACAATGCGCACAGAGATAAAGCGCATGATATGGAACTCAATACCATTGGCACAATGGAATGTCAACACTGCTGGAACGTAACTGTGTCCAAACTCACTACGCCTTCGACAACCAAGCTGGAATATTTTACTTTCTCCTAGACAAGAATGGTTTTGTTAGATCAATGTAAAGCTACTGTAAAACAAAATTTCATTTGAAAAGAATATCAGTGTGTAGCATCGTGACATTATATGGCAGAAGTGATAAAGAAATTCAAAGAAGAATTGTACTGGCAAGGAAGGCATTTGTGGAGAAAAAAATATCTTTACAGACAAGAAATTAAACATGGCTTTGAAAATCAGACTTCTAAAGTGCTATTGTCGGCAACCTTATTGTATAGATACGAAGACTGGAATTTGAATGCAAGTTGTGGATAAAGTTCGAAGCAGTGGGTTAAAAAGCTATCGAATGAGAAAGTGCTGTAAATGGTGAAAATGGAGAGAAGTCACCTGATAACTATCAGAAAGAGACAACTGAATTTTGTAGGTCTTGTAGTGAGGATTGAGGGGTTAGAGAAACTAATGCTACAATCCTGGACAAAAAGATTTGGGACAGTTGATCTTTTCCGTCGCGCTTTACGCAAGGTTTCAACTATTAACATATTTTAAGGCTCCCGCAGTATCTCAAGTAATTAATTTCCCCTCCCCCCCCCTCTACAATGTTGAAATAACTTTTTTCCAGTTGGTGAATGTGTTGATTTCAAAATTTTGCAACATTGAAAGGGGGAGAGGGGGGAGGATAGTTGCTGTACTATTTAAACCCAAATTAATGAGGTGTCCCAATCATTTTGTCCAGGATTGTACTTTGAATCTCATTATTTGACCTCCATCTGCCATTGTGTTATATCCTCGTGGGACTTAGTTAAACCCAAGAATAGGAAAATACTACTGTCACTGTCTTAAACAGCAAAGTTTGTATGAAGTTTGAAAAGCCATGGAAAATTTTGGAAATTGAAAGATAATTTAACAGGACTTGGAAAAGTCTTGTTCTGAAATGCTCTTCCAACAAACAAAAATTAAGCTGAATTTACAATTCCTGATATCGAGACAACTAGCGCCAAAGAAAGTATCCACCAGCACGCATGCGCTGGTGTAAGCACGATTTCAATAATATATATTGAGAGTATTGACATATAATGCGGAATTTCTTAGAATTAATTAAAATGCTCTATTATAATATTTGAAAAAATTTTTAAATTGTAAGTGAAGAATAATGTTTTTGAAATTCAAACACTGGATATTATACGAGCAAATCTCCTCTGTGGACGAAACCGGGTAAAACAAGTTTCTCAAAGTTTTACCCAGTGGTAATCTCGTACCCAGAGATCTCACTAAAAAGTGGGAGATCTGGGTACGAGATTAACCCAGTGGATTATCAGTGGAATACGCACCAAATCTGGGTTACACAAGCAGAATGATGAAAGCGTGGCAAACGAGGCGAGGTTTTTTACTGAAGGTCTTCCCTCCTTCCTCGCGAAGACACAAAAAAAACAAACAAACATGTCTACCGTCGGTGGACGATCTACGGAAAAAAATTAGAGTTTTCCCAAGTTATACCAGTGTATTGCGGAATCCTTAATCGTCCCCTATTAGTCACCGATGGGATTAAGCAAGAAATACTTTAATTAGCTTTAATTAGCTTTAAATAATACTTTAATTACTTTAATACTTTAATTAGCTAATCATGTATTACCAGTGGACTACGTGCTTGACTGTTTACAGTATTGATACGCGGGGGATATTTTCTCAAGTGGGAAAACAAGAGACGACGCATGGAAAACTTGAGGTCGTGCCCATGTTGTTTTCCCTGAAGGAAAACAAGTGATGAATATTTCATATGTTCAGCCGTGTTAACCATGCCTATATTTTCTGATCACGAAAATTTTGCCAAGAACGTGCAGATATTGATATATAAGTTGCATGTTCATACACTGATTAAGGAGGGCTGTCTTGTTCACTGCATTCTTGTTCATACCGTGCCAAGTGTTCTTGTTAGGCCCTAGCCTGCGGCACTGATGCATAAAAGAGACATTTGGCCCGGGGTATAGTTAAAACGATTTGGCGGAGACTGCACGCAGGCTCAACAAATCACAACTGAGTGGTTTAAGAATCTAACAAAGTTGGTTTTTACGTAGAAACATTTATTCAAGAGGCTGTCAGTTACTGATAGTTGTCCTTAAGTATTATTTATTTATCTATTTTTGCAGTCGTTAACTGTATTCGAGTTCCTCTATTCTGTTAGCAAATATTTAAGAAGTGAAGCAATAAAGTAACACGTACACACACGCTGTCAACACCACCGGAAAAGAGCTTTCAGTTTTGACAACAAACAACTCACGAATCACGTACAGAAAATGAGTACACAAGTCACAACGACTCTCATAAAAGCACCCAACAAAACTTTCTTTTTTAAAAAACCTTTTACAAAAACGCGTTAGGAAAAAAAAAACAAAATTTCATACCATTCTAAAACCCAACCTTGGAAAGTGCGAAGAACTTTTAAAGTTTTGTATACTGCAGAAATTCACGAAAACAATGTCAATATTTCTCGACAAAAATCTCGTCCTTGCAACATTGCCAAAGTGTAGTAAACAGCGGGTTCAAGCACATTTTCATCCAGGGGGTCAAAACACATGAAATCTATTGTTTCCCAGGCCTATTTCCTCCGTGTTTGGAATTTCTGATTGTCTGAAAATACGTTTACCAGTGCTATAAGAATGTACAAAATATTAATGTTCGGCCCCTAGAATACCAATATATTCAGTTCTATGTATAACCTGCATATATCAGTTCTGCGGATTCAAAATGTGGGACCTAAATTGGATACCTAAGTTAGGCACATTCGCAAATCGTCCCGCAGAAAGAAGATGGGGCCACTGAACATCCCTTAACTTTATGCAGGGTTTTCATTAGAAGCCGGCAACCGGCGAACTCCGGCGGCTACTTTCGATATCAGCGCCGCCTACTTGATGTTAAGAAATATTCATCAACTGTTGTACTCATTTTGGTGCCTAGAATGCTGGAAATTTGTGCCTCTTTCCGAGCTTCTAGATTTAAAAATTTTCTGGGGGGGCATGCCCCCAGACCCCCTACAGCCGCCTAATACTATTCTACCATCCGCCTACTTCAAATTTTATTGAAAAACCTATTTATGGCAGATGTCTGGAATGCTTTATACAGTAGACTAAGGGAATCTCCAACTTTAGCTGCATTCAAGCCCAGCCTATCTAAAGCCAAATTTTAAATTCATGTTTCATTTTTAATAGTTGTGTTAATAGTTTCTAAGCTTCTATATGTTTCTATTTCATGATATATAGTAATCTTTTTATATAGTTTTTTTTACTATGAGGACCCTTCTGTAAACCACTTTATATGTGATGTAGGCTTCCTTAATAAAGATTGTTTATTATTAATTTTTAAAAAGAAAAGCTATGTAGAGTTTATTCATACAAGAAAATCATTTGAGGCTATCTGATTTTTTTCAACCGAGGGCTTTGTATTGCACAACCATGCAGGCCTCGCTCCTGGACCTGTTATCCCTGGACCTGTTCAGTCCCTGGACCTGTTATCTCTGAACCTGTTATCCCTGGACCTGTTATCTCTGGACCTTTTATCCCTGGACCTGTTATCTCTGGAACTGTTATCCCTGGACCTGTTATCCCTGGACCTGTTATCCCTGGACCTGTTATCCTTGGGCTTGTTATCTCTGGACCTGTTATCCCTGGACCTGTTATCCCTGGAACTGTTATCTCTGGACCTCGGCTGAGACAAAATCTCACTCATTCGAATCATCAGAGAATGGCAACTATGCAATTATGAATTTCCCGGAGTGAATAGCAAACTTTTATAATGAAATGAATGTAACAAAATTTGAAACAAAGACAAAAAAGCTTATTAAACGAATACTCAAATCCATCATGAATTGGAGTTGAAAATGACGATAAAAACGATTAGGTTCCCGAGAATCAGAGTGACCAGGGAACATGACAGGGTTCTGGATCACAAACTTGTTGGACCTACAGAGCTGCATTGTGACTGTGACTTCCTGGCGTAACGTCAGCCTTCAGAAGCTGAGACTGAGTATTCACAACTGCGGATTTGGTGGTTAAATAGCTACTAACGAGATTTGATTAAGTACGAGTAGAGATCCATACATGCTTGAACAAAAGAAATTTCTTATCGGAATATATATGTACTTTTCAGTTCAGTGTGTCATGATGTCCATTTTTTAGCTCGTGGAGCGAGATTGGGCAGCCGGAAATCACTAGATAACGCGTAAACAATAGAATTAACGGAACCAATGATATTAAAGTATTTTTCTTCGAAAAATCTACGATCACGAAGATGGTGATTTGTTTTCGGAAGCCAATCACAAAAGGTTGTTTTCATATGAAAAGCCACCCAGTCTTTGGTTCAGTATTCAGGGAAAATGCAAGTTTGAGCTCTCTGGAGCTTTTGTAACGCAGATGCGGTCGGCGAGAACTCGCAAGATTTCCTCGAGTTGTCCTTGTTAGGAGGTAAACATGGACGCAAATGGATTTTG
>JAOBBB020345128.1:0-10336 GCA_025331005.2 Zoanthus gigantus | reverse complement strand
GTAGCATTTACAGTACAATGTTCAAACTTCCCAGACACAACATAAATTTTCAGAAAAAGCCATTTACTTCGAATTAACAAAACATTCAATATACATCATATTTAGCTGTTAGTGAATTCACTACATGCTGCATTAGATTACAAAGTGTGCATTTCACTTGTTTTCAGAATAAAATTATCAAGCCTGCCAAATGATTTTATGCTTAATGTATTTATTAATGGGTAGCTACCACAACCTTGATTTGGCTCTACTCCGCTGCCTCTTATTAAATGGAAATTATGTTACAGTATAAGAACCTTCAAACTAAACACTGATTTCTGTGCAGAACAAACGAATAAAAAAACTCAAGATTTCCCCACAGCCTTGGAGTACAAACCAAAACCTTTTTTGACTTTCCAAAACTTGCTGGTATTTAGTGCTGTTATTTAAAACACTTCTTTTTACTTTTTATATGTACAACACAATGCCACATTTTCCCGACCAACCTGTCCAAGTTGTGTCAAGGCATCAGCTTCATCAAACTTCTTGTTGTGTTTACGAGCAACCTCTAAAGCCAATTCAAACTGTCTGAGGGCATTGGCATCTTGGCCCTTCTTCACCATAACACTCCCCAAAGCATAGCAGCAGCGAAATTCTGTGTCGTTCAAATTTTGATCTCTGTGTTGAAAAGAGAACACTTACAATAATGTTTAAAACAAAACAAGAAGCAGGCTGTATTTTTCACATAACTTATAGTTCGACAGTTAGTTTGAAAAGAAAATTGATGCATAATCCATAATGTGTACATTATTTATAGTAGGGAAAGATGTTGATTCTAACATTAACCCTTTGTAAGAGCAATGGAAATGTTAAGAAAAATCATCTTGTTTTAAATATTAATATTAATAATAATTATTATTATCTTTACTTGTACCAAGCCTTTAGGCCACACGTAGTCTTAAATTGGGCTTTCTATCTATCAATGTCCCAAGCCTGTATTTCCCAGCAGCCTCTCTGTTCAGAGTTTTCAGCAGACATAGAATTCCAGACATCCTGTTCTAGGATATTGGACCCCAGTTTGACTCGAATGAATCAAATGGGTATTTCAGTGCTCACATATCCTTCTCCCCCAAGTACCCACAATCAAAATTAATGGTGAAGTGGAAAGAGCCATCCAGACAATAAATGATTCTTAAGATATGGCACTTATGAGCTATAGAAACACACCACTTCACAATGGCTATTCTCCAGCAAAACTGAGCATGTGGGTTCCAAACTTATAACCAGGGTCCCCTGCCACCCTAACGAACTCAAATCACAGTTACCTGCTTATGATCGACTTTGTCAAAAAGAAGGAGAAAGCATATCGAGACAAGATGAAAGCCAACTACGACCAAAAACATAATTAAAAGTTGTGCAGCCTCATGGTCCATTCTTAGGTGATTGCTTATGGATCCCAGACCTCAAGTGAAAGGGTACAGTCACAAGATACGAGGAATCCCCATGGTCAATTCTCATTGAGACTGCAACAGGCAATGTGAGACAGAACAGGCACAAGACAAGACTAGTAATGTTCTAAGCAATCCAACCACACAGCTCTCTTTCCCTTCCCCTAATACCAGTCCCAAGAGTGACCCCAGAGGTTGCAAAACATATCGACCAACCTGAAAAAGAATTACACACAGAGATCGAACAACAGCCAACCAATGACACAGCAGTACAACTGATCTTGAGAAGGTCTCAAAGGGTCCATTGCCTACCACAAAGATATATACATAACATTGGATGAATGTTGAGTTGACCATTGAACAACACCATTATGTTACTTGTTCCATTGACTTTCCAAAAAAAAGGGAGATGTAGTATATCCACTAGATGTAGTACGTACTGGACAGGATAGACCATGGGTGCATACAGAATAGCGAGAATGTTATAGAATATGATTTTGTCTGTCTATTTTTGCGAGTCTCATTGACAATAACAACAGCCTGATCCCCTTATTACAATTTGGAGACAGCCAACCATAATTACTAAGGCATTTTTGTGCTTCATAGCACTATGACAGCACACTTACAAGTACACTAATCAAAATGCATGCACTATCCAAATTATTTTGTAAAATTATATCAATACTCTGAGTGTTAAGATAAACATTAAATGTATGATTAAAGTACAAAACTATTCCATGGGCAGATTTAGATAACTAAAGTATAAAATTATTTTGTTGGTGATACTCACCTAACTAAACAAGAATAAAGTGTGGTTGTGAACTAAATAACTGTGGTTGCAAAAGGAAATTACTAATACCCAATACACTGTATATAAATGATAGAATTGTTAAATAAAATATCTTCTTCTTCATCTCATTGATCATCATCATCATCATATACAGTTTTACGTCCGTTTTACATGCTGGCATGTGTTGGACGGTTATCAGAAAATTGACTTCTAAGCTAACCTGTATCTCTAGCCATCTATTCTCGCAAAGTGTTTGTGTGTTGTACATTGAAACTTAGAAGTTGAGCAATGGTGATGCAATATAACTTAACACTGATTATTGGTAGCAGTGCAACAATCAATAAATCTGAATAATTTTTATATACTAGATACCTTGCAATAGAAACAGCTTTCTCTATAAACTTCTGGGCCATTGAATATTCTCTGCTCTCATAGACAAGACCTAGATTTAGAAAAAGTCTTGCTCTCATCTCCAGAAGTTCTTTATCTGGCACAATATCGTGGAGCTTGTCACAAACAGACAAACTGTTCCGATAGGAGAGCTGTGCCTGCATCAGACACTCCTCAACTTCTTCACCATCAAAAGCAGTATCTGAGCAGACAAACCAGGTGCGACCTATGGTAGCCAGAGCTCGCTGTTCTTCAACTAAGTTTTTGGCTGATTTTGCACGCTATAATAACAACAATTGAAACAAAAAGTGACAAAAAATACAAAACAATTATTGATAACAAAAATCATCAATACTTAATAAGTGAAAACAAGTCTTTAATTTCATCTAAAGGTTTTTTGAAGACTTGCTAATAAAACCAGATGTATTCCACACACCAATGTATTTTTCTAATTTTTGTTGTATGTCAGAGCACACATAAATTATACTGTACAGATACACAGAAAAAAACAACATCTACAGTTTATCATCATCATTCACATTTTACACATCTATTTTCCATTAGATGGGTTTCTTAATGGCTATCTTTCACTCAGTTTGATTTTGTGTCAAATCACAATTAATATTCAAAGATCAGGTATGTTTTGATGAGAAGAGACCAACAAACTTCAGATACCGTACATTACGTATATATGGAATGGTACAAGCGCAATGCTTGTACAGGATATGGCTATAAAAATGAACTCAAGTATAGATAGCACAAACGTGCTAGTAGCTATAACTTGAAGTCACTATATTGGGTTCTATGGCCATGTTGGTAGCAGACTTTACCCCTTTAAACTAACATAAAACATATTGAGCTTGATTGCTAGCAGCCATATAGTGGCTTCAAGTTAGCTACTAGCATGTTTGTGTTATTTATTCTTGACTTCATCTTTATGTAGCCACATCCCACAAGCACTGCGTTTTTACCATTGCTTATGTTCCCTTTGGGAACCTGAGCCTTTTTTCTAGCTATTCCATGCTTACTTACCCCTTTAAAAAGTTAAAAAGGTTTAAAGGGGTAAATCCCACTACCAACGTGGCCATAGAGCCCAATATAGTGGCTTCAAGTTAGCCACTAGCACGTTTGTGCTATCTATACTTGACATTATATATATTTAATTATATGGAATGAACAGATCCTATGTCAGCCACTGTATATACATAACAATAAGAAGAGACCAATATCTATTTGATAAACTGGACATTATATTTGCGGAAAAGCAGAATTTGTGTCAGCTGTATATCTATTTAATGAGGTTAAATATTTAACAATTATTAGATATACTAGACAGAAATTCTTTATCAAAAACCTTACCTCAAGGTGTAAATTTTGGTGAAACAATGCATCTTTATATTTTCCCATTTCACACAAGCATTCTCCGACCTTGCGGTGTGCAATAGCTGCTCCTATCTTGTCATGTGCTGCCTCTGACAGCTGAACTTCCAATTTGTGTTCTTCAGTAGCTTTGTCATAGAATCCTAGGAAATAAAACAGGTTTCTCTTTCAATTAAAAACAACTACATCAATCATCCAATTTTGATCCGGGTTTATCCCCATAAACGGGGATGGCCAAATTACCCCACTCTAAGAGCTATCTCTCCAACTCCCACTCTTCTTCTTGCTCGATTTAAGGCATCCTTCTCCAAACCAACACTCTTGCTCTCCTTCTCCACTTGCATCAATCATTGATAGTATTCTCATTTCTTCCAGGTAGGGCCACACCTAGGATTTTTTGTCTGCAGGGGTAATCTCTGCACACCTTTACAGGCGTCTCCTGTATACAGACAGGATTAGTTGGTCATTTTGTTTTCACTGATACATAGAAGGTTGCCTTTATGACTTTTATGGAAAAAAGCTCCCCCAGAAAAGTTTGAAAACTTGAGTTTCTAGAATTATTGGAAATGCATTTAAAAAATTGATAATGTTGAAAAAATGGTCGTAAATGTATGTATTAAGTTGAAGTGTGGGATAAACATCAGAAGCTCAACTTTTTGCTCAATTTTTAGAACAACTTTATAAGGGAAAAGGCAGCAAAACTATTGGGGAAGGGGGTATGTGGTTCCCTTAGCTCTGTAGACTCATATGATATAAAGTACCAGAGGTCAGTGAACTTTGTTTGGACATCAGTGCAGAGCAGAAATGACAGGAGGTCAAGGCTAAAGAAGCTCGATGAGTCAGTGAATTGCAGGAGTTAGCAGAAGGAAAATAACATTTAAATAAAATCTATAGCATCACTGGAATGCTCTCTGCATGGCAGGGCATTAGCAGTGTTTAGAAACCTCAAAATTTCAACTCTGCCTAATGTCCCGGTGTTGGGGGGGGGAAGATCACACTGAACTGCGTAAGGTGTATATCGATTAGTGTCTAGTGAGCTTGAGTTTGCACCGTTTGTAAATTCCGGTTCGAAACCCGTTGTAAAATGAAAGTTTCAAGCTTCTCTTTCGTAATTGTTACAACTGCGTACAGGAAAGCGACGGTCCAGTGTCATTGTTTACACCGCGGTACGAACTCAGACACAAACTCAGTGTTAAAATTACGGGCCATGTGTCCCCTTTAGTCTTTACTTACTAAGCACGTTTATAACAGCAAGGAGTTTATTATCAAAACTTACCATATTGTGAGAGGAGTTCGCCCGCATGATTACAAAGTCTTGCCTCTTCCACCAGGTCGCTATCTTTCTGGGCTTTTACTTTTCTCTTTTCGATTACTAAAAAAATACACCTTTGAGTTGTTCACTAGACTATTAAAAATATAAGACAGTTTACTAATATAAGAGAAACTGAAATTCTATACAATCTTAAGTAAGTAACCCAGGCGAAAACATTTAGTTTGAAAAAGTGGCACATAAGAAAACGTTGTTAAAACTTACGTTTTAGCTCCTTCTTTAGTTCGGAGTTCATTAGATCACTTTCACACAAGTATTGCCCTAAAAGGTTTTAAAAAATAAAAACTCAAAAATGGCGGGTTCCTGGAATGAACAACCGCTGACAGTTATGCTTCCGGTCTAGAAGGAAGTAAATCAATCTTGAAGTTGTTGGTGTTTCTATTTTAGAACTGCCAGTTATTCAAACAAATTTTAACTTAAAAATAGGCATTTTAAAAAACTTTGAGTCTATAAGAATATTTTGTTGGAACTATGGGAAAAACAAAGAAAAGAAAAGGTCCCTTTTCATCCGAATGGTATGTGTACCATGTTTTATGAGACCATCCGAGGAAAACCAGCAATCCCACAATGCTCGGCGAGCTTACAACTGTCTGTGTACAAAATGTTCACAAAAGGTGCAGTCATCAAGAGATTTGGTAAAAGAGCTGCCTTTTGCGTCAATTAAGTTTTGACTTAGTTTAGAAAAGAATTTTTTTGTAGAGCGGTTTTGTTTCCTACGTTATTTTTCATCCATTAATTGTCTTGAGGTTATTTTGCGGTGGACTTTGAGTTTTGCGGTTTCTGTTATTTTCTTTGCCTTTGATTTGGATAAAATAAATATGGCGTCTGTTTTGAAGAAATTAGTTCGACGCGATGGACGAAATACAAATGAGAGCAGCAGAAGTCAGACAAATAAGAATGACGAAGGTAGTAACGATGAAGAGACCCGTGGGTCTACAGTTTCGACAAAAAAAGAACAAGCAAGTCTGCTTAACGAGCCAGACAATTTGAGTCCGAGTAAACACCAAGAACTTGCCGAAATGTCCACATCACACGCACAACGAGTGAGAACAAAGCGACTAATGAAAGAGTTTCACGACTGCTGCAAAAAGTGTGATAATAAAATATTTACGGCTGAACTTGTTGATGATAATTTATATGAGTGGAACATCAAACTGCACAAAATAGATATGGAAAGCATGTTGAATAGGGATTTAATGGAAACTGGTGCCAAATATATTTTGCTCAACGTAACTTTTCCTGAAAATTTTCCGTTTGCACCGCCGTTCATGCGAGTTTTGGCCCCAAGGATTGAAGGGGGATTTGTACTCGATGGTGGGGCCATCTGCATGGAGCTTCTGACTCCCAAAGGATGGAGCAGTGCCTATACAGTCGAGGCGATAGTGTTACAGTTTTCTGCGGCTGTCGTCAAAGGAAAAGGACGAATTGATCGCTCAACCAAGAAAGCTTTTACAAAAAAAGAAGCAGAACAAGCTTATAAGCGTTTGGTTAAAACGCACGAAAAATATGGTTGGGTGACTCCGCCAAAATCGGAAGGATAGCAGAACTTTTTCAACGCATCAAAGATATTTAATTTTCTTTAACTTAAAATTAATAAGTGCGACAGCTGTCCAACTTTGTTTGATATTGCTTTTCCTTTTTTGGTTTTAATATTGATCACCCCTGTTCGAGTTTGATTTGCATGTAATTTTATATAGAAAAGCACCCCCAGTAAATATTCCTTTTTGGACCAAATAGGTTATAAAATGTTTTTAATCATTTTGAAATTGTTTTCTTTTCTTATTTTACTAAGGCTTGAAAAAATAACAAGTGGCACATGTGATCCACTTGTAATGTTTGAAGGCAGATTTTAAAAACAAGATTTTTCACAGTTTTGATTCTCATATGTTGGGTTGACTAAAGGTGTTGAAATGCTGGTTGATTTTTATTAATTTTAAAACCAAATTCAAGTGAGGAAGTTTCTTCGTCATGGTTTTTCAATGGAATTTTTATAATGTTTTTAATAAATGGTAATGTTTAAAGAAAATTCACAACAGAAACGACTTTACATGGCAATGTGATTTCACGGTTTAAATGTTACAAATAGAACTTATTCTTTAATTTAAAGACAGTTCTCTTGAAATCCTAAATTAAATTCCAATAATAAACTTATTCAGTCATGATACACAAAAAGTTGAATAAATGATAAATACTTAAAACTTACAAAAAATTTTTGTTTGAAATATAAGTGTAGCTGTATGAGAGTATATACATTTATATCTACTTTGTGCAATGAACAGCTTGCATGACAGTCAATAAGAAAATTTTATAATTTCATTTTAGTTACAGGATTCTTGTTGTTTAGTGAATGAAATCAAGTTTCATTTTCCATTCTATTCACACAGTCTAAAAGGTGCCAGAAATGAGTAATGTTAAATATATGATTGAAACAACTGTATTTTTAGGTTAAAGCTATTATTGATGGCATCACAATTCAGCTTTTTCTGCATTAGTTTCTCTGATAAAAGACCAAATGTTCAAATATTTATATACAATTAATTTTTTTAATTATTTGGTTTGGAGAAGGATGACTTGAATCAAGTGAGATGGAGAGTGGGGGTTAGAGAGAGTGCTATTAGAGTGGGGTAAATCTGGCCACACCCATTTATGGGGATAAACCCTGATCAAAATTGGATTGATGATGAT
Organism: Zoanthus gigantus; assembly: GCA_025331005.2. Lineage (NCBI taxonomy): Eukaryota > Metazoa > Cnidaria > Anthozoa > Zoantharia > Zoanthidae > Zoanthus > Zoanthus gigantus. Next base: position 2,334 of record JAOBBB020345128.1, on the reverse strand, counting down.
TTTTATGTAACACTTAAATCCTGTTCTAAGCTCCAGATTTGAATTTAGTTAAGTCCCCCAATAATAGAGTGTCAAGAGACTAGAACTTCAGTTTATCATCCTTATTCAAAAGATATGCAATAGTTGAGAAGAACTTTTACAATTACACAATGGGAACATATCCAAGGACCTCCAGGAATACCGAATGCTTTTGGTACCCCCCTCATTTCTCACCACCCCCCTCCCCCACAAATTCTAGTGTACAGGTTTGCAGTATAATAATGTAACAATGAAACTTGGTATACATAATAAATAAATCAAGTAATATCAAACACAAGAGATAGTGTTTCATCACATTTGAGTGTGAAAAGAACTAAGTTTTTACCTTGAACAAATATAAACAAGAATGAATTTATGGATAATTACTGTATATTTGTTTCAAGTTTTGGAATGAGGAACAGCAGTGGAGTTCTGTGAAGGTAAGTTACAAATCAAAATAGGGAAGTTGTTAAGTATGAGTTAAATTTGTTGTTATAATTGCAAGTTAAATATTTGTAAGTTTCTTGGAGATTCCACAATAATTTTTTGGATGAACCATTACCCTAACAGAGTGTTGGTGTTTTCTCCAAGACCAGCCATCAACGTTGCTCTTTGGCAACAACACATTAAGTAGTATTTATAAAGGAGTGATTCTTATGCAACTGAACAATTCTAAGCAGGGGATGACTGAAATTTTTTCAGTATCAAGAATTTTTTACTTCCCAAAATTCTCTACAAAAAGTCACTACTAGAGTTCACAGAATCTAGAGATCCATCAAATGATATATTGTCATATGCTTGTTTCATTTGCTTTTTCATCCACAATTCAGGATCTTCATCCATTAAGCTTTCAAATGATGATTGTAACTTTTTCTCAGATAATTGATGAGGAGTACTATTTGTAAATGAATGTGGGTCAGATATCCATTTCTCAAAGAATGAGAGAAACAAAACATTTTGGGAAATCCTATCAGGAAGTTTCAGTAGCTCTTGAAGATAGTGCTCAAGCAAAGGTCTTCGCTCCTCAGCTAACTTCATATCACTTTTGGTGAAAACCTTTTTCCCTAGAAAAGACAATATTTTAAACCCATTCAGTACAACTAACTAATTAACAGATCTAGATGGAGCCTAAAAGTTTTTTGATTACAGCTGCTGCCACTGGGCGACATTGTCTATCTCCAGATTTTGCTGTGTTCAGTGAATGAGTTCTAATTAACTCCCCCTCGACACAACATCAATCCATCACAATTATGTTAGTTCCCAGACAGAAAATTGAGTCAGCTTTGGTGGAAAAGAAGGTCACACAAATGTATAAATCCCTGCCGAATCAGGACTCGAACCCAGCTCCTTGTTCTTTGAAGTCAGCTAAATCTGCTACACTGCCAGTTCTGTTATAAAGTATTCACTATTGTTTTAAAATTGTTAAAGCACATAAAGTATAAATCTGCCTTTCTTGAAAATAGCTGTGCCATATAAACTCTGGAAACAAGTTAAAATGTAATTGACTAAATTGATATTGTTCTGCAAATATGCATGCCAAAACAAAGATATTTTTATCTAAGGAATAGAATATACAATTTTATTGCACTGTGAGTGAAGAACTTTCTTTTTTGCCTTTGGCCAGCTTTGGTATACTGAAAAACAGGCTGATGTAATCTTTAAACAGCAATCTTTGCGAAATGAATGTTTAACAACACCAGAATTATCTGCCCCTTTTGTGGTCAATCTCTTTGGCATACATCACAAATTAAATATCATTCTATAAACGAATTCTCACCGGGTCAAAATGGAATAATTCTCTTGGAATTTTTGGAGCAACCGGCTTCATCACAAAAATTATCCAACAACTTACACTGAAACTAAAAGAAATCATTGTAACTCCGCCATAACTTCAATAACAAACTGTTAGACCACTGCACCTCCAAGGCAAACATGTATTTTGTTTTTCCCTTGACTTGAACTTCCTTGATATCAGTAATCTTTGCGAACTGAAGTTTCACAACACCAGAATTATCTGCCCCTTCTGTGGCCAATCTAACTGGTACACATCACAAATTAAATATCATTCTATCAATAAAAAAATTCTCACCGGGTAAAAATGGAATAATTCTCTTGGAATTTTTGGAGCAACCGGCTTCATCACGAAAATTATCCAACAACTTACACTGAAACTCAAAGAAATCATTGTAACTCCGCCATACTTTCAATAACAAACTGTTAGACCACTGCACCTCCAAGACAAACATGTATTTTGTTTTTCCCTTGACTTGAACTTCCTTGATATCAGTAATCTTTGCGAACTGAAGTTTCACAACA
>JAOBBB020345045.1:0-10336 GCA_025331005.2 Zoanthus gigantus | reverse complement strand
CAACCTTGAGTTGTCTAAATTACAGTTACTCTGATGAAGGACTAACACTCTAAACGTCAGCTCCTTACACTACTTACAGTGATGATCATAAACATTTCAACCTTGAGTTGTCTAAATTACAGTTACTCTGATGAAGGACTAACACTCTAAACGTCAGCTCCTTACACTACTTACGGTGATGATCATGAACATTTCAACATTGAGTTGTCTAAATTACAGTTACTCTGATGAAGGACTAACACTCTAAACATCAGGTCCTTACACTACTTACGATGATCATGAACATTTCAACCTTGAGTTATCTAAATTACAGTTGCTCTGATGAAGGACTAACACTCTAAACTTTAGCTCCTTACACTACTTACGATGATCATGAACATTTCAACCTCGAGTTATCTAAATTACAGTTGCTCTGATGAAGGACTAACACTCGAAATTACACTACTTAGTTACAATGGCGGATTAAGGGCTCAAGAAGCCCAGGTCCTTCATTTCTCGCAGCACTATTTTTTGTCGTCCGCCGCTGATTTTATGATTTCTTTTGAAAGTCCAACAGTCTGAAGACTCCAATCATTAATGCAATCATCAGTCTGTTTCAGATCACACCATGCGGCCCAGTGACCAGCACAAGTGGGGAGAGGAGCAACTCATCTCCGCTGTTTAGAACACATTTAGGAGCACCATGGGCGAGATGAGGTTCGATGCCTTTTTGCTGCCTTTGTCCAAAGGCATTCTAATCGACTACATGCGATCAACGAGGAGTTTGACAGGCGTGAGGGAAGGAGGATGAGATTTCTGAACCCACTTCAACAAACTTACATTGTACTCTGTAGTTTTATGAACACTTTTTGTGTTAGCTCAGTTTAGGAAACCGCTTCCTTCCGGTAGCGCTTGCACCGCAAACAGCCTCCTCCACTCCCTTGGACATAACAGATAATGGGGCATTCCGCTGCCCTCCATTGGCTTAACGGACAGCCCTCTCGCTCCCCTCCTCCCAGGGGCTTAAGTGGCAGCCCCCTCTTTTCCAATGAGTACAAAATTGTGTTTGAAACGGCCACGGGCAACAGAATGCAGGAATAAAACGGATCTTGAGATCTTTCTAGAAATGATAATTGTAATATTTATTTATTTATTTATTTAGCTTCGGTCTCAAGGGTCAGAAACACCGACAACAGACGGCAAGGCTCCAGATTAAGTGCGTCCAATTTAAAAAATACATGCCAAATGATGAACACTATCATAAATTACATAAAATGTATACTCTAAAAAATACAATTAAAAAAAAAGCGGGAATAAATAGATTAAAATAAAAGAGTTCTAAAAACAAAGACAAAGTAAAAATAAAACGCAAACAGCAGTAATAAACATATTCGTTTTAATCATATCAACTTTACGATTCGTATGTTCCACCATACATTATCAAAAATGTAAAACCGTTAAAACGAATATGTTTATTACTGCATGCTGTTTGCATTTTATTTTTGATAAAACTTCGATGACCAAGTAACAAGAGTCTATACGATAAAGACAAAGTAAACAGCCAGATACCAAGTAGCAGCATGAAGGAATTGCAAGTAAATTATCAGAGGTAGAACATTTACTGAGGCATATGAGTTTGCAGCTATTTATGCTTGGCTGTTCGCACAGAAAGAATTTAAAATTTGCGTATATTTCTTATGTAGTTCGAGTTCAAAGCTTGCTATTGAGGGGGAAGAGTGAGTAATTGGGGATAACGTATTCCAGAGCTTCAATAACTGTTTAGTTCAAAATCCAGTACGTTGTGAAGAAATGTATTTTTAAGAATGTTACAATTAATATAATTGTCATCTTCAGGCACTGAAATTTTCAATTAAGTTTTCAATTTAATAGGAGATAAAAGAGGAAATGACTTTACCGACATGCACAGCAGTTAGAACACTGGCTGTGGAAAAGAAAAAAGATTTCAAAGGTTAACCTTTTAGATCTTTTTTCTTTTCCTGAGCCAGTGTACTATATCGAGCCCGCATGGGACCTTTAAAAGGCTATGAACCAGGCAGTGGTACGGTGGTCATACAAGGGTCGTAAAAACATGGCGGCTATCATCGTGAATATACCTGTGTATGGGTGTGATGACGGCTTTTTAAATGCTTTGTCGCTCTTCATAACTTACGTCACAACACAAAGAGCGATTAGCACATCTGCGTTTTTATAGCTTTGTACGATCTCGGCTGCGAAAAGACAATAATTATTCACGGTAGTTCTTTAGGGTGTCGTTCCGAATTTATGCCGCAAGTTGGCACCAAAAAGAAATGTTTTGGGTAATTCAGTTTTTGGCCTACCAAAGGAAAATTTTGATATAGAATGGGAGAGAGGCAAGGCAAACTGACTCACTTTATATTGCGTTCTGCCAGTCTGGTTTTATGTTAAGAAATAAACAAAAACCTGCATGTCAGCCGGTTGGGTAATTTTTTTTCAAAACTCACTGAGTTCAAAGTTAAGCTGTGAAAAAAATAAGTATCGCCTCAATTTTTCTTTGGTGACAACCCGAGGCAAAAATGCTGATCGGTCCCTTATGAAACTGTGTATAAAAGATCCGGCTTCTTGTCTTATGTTTCATTGACGAGGGACAAACATCTCCGCAACATAATAATTAGTCATCTTTCTCGAAAGGAGTTTAATTCTGAAACTAAACCATTAACAACGTGATGAACAAACGAAAGCTCACTGACATTGCGAACTCTGCTTAAGATATAATACAAGCAATAATAAATATACATTTTTTTCTGAGATTTTAATATAATTCTTTTATAATTCATATAGTCTTCAAGTATTACAATCTCTGCAAAGCAAAACATAAAATAAAAGATACTTTCTTAATTTTTTTAAACTCTGTAAGAAAACAAAGTATTTTAAAAAAGTTTTATCATGAAATAACTGCTATGTCAAAAAGGAATTTAATCTTACTTTATCAATGACCAAAAAACTCGCAGCTGAATCTGACGTTAACCCAGACTTTTTTCACAAGTTTATTGAAAATTTTGGTAAAAGCTTGATTGAGGAAATTACAAACAAACAGCAAAAGAAATTCTATTTGCAATGCTGATAAATATCATAGTAACAATTACACGGTGTTAGCTGCCAATACTTAAAGTGGCTTCACCAATGGAATTTCCGGTTTGAACGGCGCCTAAATACACACATCTGTGTCGTGGCCGCTGTTTTTGCATTATGCCGGAAACGAGATAATTTTAGCTCTCAGTCAGAATTAAATGTACGACAACAACATTGCACGTATAGCAAAAGTCTAGGCCTTTCTGTAGCGAAATTTATCGTTTAAGATACATAACTGATGCTTTCTAATGGGGCAGCATTCCTCTAAGAGACTGTGTCCGACTTTGGTGAAAATGAAAATAGTCGTTTAATTCCATTTCAGAATGGCGCGAGATTGCTATTGTTTATCGTTTCCGGTTTTTCTATACGCAATGACGTCACATTTCCGTTTCCATCAAAGTTCAGGAAGTGTTTTGCCATCACGTTCGTTAAAAAATAAAAGGTTTTGTGTTCAGACGAAGCCTTTAGCAAACATTTTAATGTAAACAATTCCAGATTATATTGGGTTCTTTTATGAAGTTTGTTTTTGTTTTTCGCCAGTTACAGTTTTGATCTCCATCGGATGGCACGACAATCTGGCTTGATGTCGGATAAGACCTCTCAGACACGGAATGCTAAGTAATATCCGGAGTGGCCCGTGAAGAGGTCAACTTGCTAATTTACCCCACAAAAGCACATGTTGTTTGTGCGATTTTGTTAATAGTTGCAGGCCTGCTGACAAAAAATCTGCTTAGGCGGCTATCAACATTAAACAGTGAGATTGAAATTACCCCAAGCAAAGCCAGTCAGTGTCGTTTAAGCCTGAGACAGCCTACGCTATGTATAACTGCCCTTATACAAACCTTAGCGCAGCAAATCAGCGTTCATACAGTTATTCTGAAAGCGGGCCAGACCATAGAGAAGGCGGCGGAAGACTGCGACACATTCCATACCCTGAGAATATGTACCCATATCAAACGGAAACTGAAAGACCTCCAGAGAACTATCACAAGACCTCAAGGTAAGACAACCTTTTCTTTTTAATTTTGTTGATGTAACATCCAAAATTTATGTGGCTGCGTTTTCTCATATTGATGCGCAAATGTAACACTATCAAACTAAGTTATTTTCGAAGTTGTGACCTCTTCACAAAAGACAAGGAGAAATTCCACCAGTTTTGACCATTTCCGATCCCATGTTTGTCTGATTTCCTTCTCTAAAATAAATTCACAGCCACCGTTGTTTCCTGAATCTTAAAAGCGTAAACTTACCAAATTTCCGTTGAACGGAAATTCAAAATTTTGCAAAAACTGATTTTTTGAATCAAGAGTTTGAAAATTCCTAGTGTTGATAAAAGAGCAGCTTTTATTGTCTAATTCTACTGGACTTAGGCAAACGTTATAAAAGGAACATTTTGAAAATCTTTTCTTCTTCCATTCACCAGCAGAGAAAACACAGAGCGATATTTTAGATCCACCCCTGATAAACTGTGTGTACGAAATTTGGGAGACCATAACTTTCTATGTAGCATTTGAAATACATTTTTCTTTTTTTTTGACTGAAAAAGTTCCACTCCTGTTTTATAAAGCTTTTAAAATAATTTTAAAGACGAATATGTTCACATAAAGAATATCTGTGTTTTTTTCAAATTTCAAATAACTTCAAAGTTCTTTTAACAAAGTAAGGAAACGTGTCCGGTAAAATCAAAACATCGATCAAGAAAATTTGAAAGGGCAAAAAAAAAAAAATGTAAAAAGGGTTTTTTGAGATTCTAATAGATATCAAAACAAAATATTTGACATTTTCCTGTAAAAGGAGATTTCTGAAACAACCTGTCCAGCTTTAAAAAAATAATTGGTTTATCTTCTTGAGGTTTTCAAAACTAGCAAATATACTTATTTTAAAATATGTAATCAGAATCGGTTATATGAAACTGTTTTTGTTTCGATACAGGCAACATTTGTTTCAAATGTTGTATCAGTTTACGCTTAAAATATTTCAACTTTGGAGTTTGGTATTGCGTTTCAGTTCTAACTTGCTCCACCAAACACGCTATGTTTAGAAATTAAAATTATAAAAGAAAATAAATTAATGATACAGCTTTTAAAACTTTTTCATAGTTAACGCATGATCTCAAAAAATCTGACTTTTTTTCTGCTGAAACGGTTTTACCAGGTTCTGATAGTCTTTAAAAAATAAACCGATCTTCTGAGAGGAAATTATCAAAAATTACCTTTAAAAAAAAAATTAAAAGAAAGCTGTGAAAAGCTGTTTTCAAAAACGAAAAATTCTGGGTTTGGCGAATATTTCAAGCGAAGTGAAAAGCTCCTCTAGTGCCAACTTTTATTCGTATATAAACCAAAGCAGGAGCAAAACGAATGTTCATTTTGTAGATAGTTGAGTTGTGTTCGATTAAACTCGTTCTAATTTACGTAGATGTGCTTTCGCGTTCGGTAAGTACCGGAAAAGTGTATGTTAACATCAGGAAATCGATGATACAATGAATCTAGTTCCAAATAATATTTCTTTAAAAAAACTACATAGCCGGGCAATATTATTACACTGGCGAAGACGGAAGAATAGCCAAGAAACACTTTTTCATTATTTTTCGCAGTATATACTTGAAGTAGTACAACTTCTTCCCTCATCCCACCGTTTGGTACGTTCTTACGTGTTCTTAAACTTATTTGGGCAATTTTCAGCAAGCGGTTGTTTTAAGAAAGAATGTGTTGTTTATAATACCAGGATGACAGTTGACTGTGTTTTCTGCCGTTCAGTTTGGGCAGAAAATATTTTATATTTTACTTTTACTATCTACTGAAATAAAGCAGAAATCAGTAAACCAGAAATTGAAGAATAAACTTTTACTGTATATCTTCTTTTCGCTATTACTCAAATTTTTTCATGTTCACAAATTAATTTTACTTTCACCGTTTTTACCGAGTTTTGCTAATAAGCTTTTCAAAAATAATTCCTTTAGAATCTTTTTCACTTCTAACTAGGTAGCTAGTGTATTCATTTTAAAGATGAGTATATATTTTTTTAGTTTTAAAGAGAGATTTTTTGTTAAGGCATGTTGACATTCTTTAGCATATCACTTCCACTTCGATAAAAACTGAAAGGCTAAAATTTTTGTAAGTCAAAATGTTTGAAAACGAACAGGCCTGATTTATGCGAAAGTTTTCCGCCCTCTTTTATATCGGTTCATTTACGTTTGTAGGGGAAGCAGAAAGTAGATAAATACATTTGAATTTGTAAATAAGAAAACCTCAATTTTCCTGCATTGTAATTACTCGCTTCAGCCCCTTCCGTTTAGTGAAGTTTGAGAGAAATAGTATACGCATGCGAACCTTTTTTTTGATAAAGTGCAATTTGCTTTAGCTCACCGAACACTAGGATCTTTTTTTGAAACTATTATTTAAGAATTATATAAGGCTCAAAATGTTAGAATTTTAAGAATTGCGAGGCTCGGGAAAATAAGTATGATTCTTATAAAAAAAGTGTGTAATGCGAAGCTATCTTCATCAAAAATCATTTTTCTATAATCTTTAGAAATACTAAATACTAAAAACTCAACATTTGAAAAACTTCGTTTTACTTTAATTGAAAAATTCCCAACGGTTTAGCTTGCAAGCCTTGTCCGAATAGCAATTCTGCAGATCATGCAAATTTCCGTAACGGCAAACTATATTTCAAGGCATGATTACATAAAAATAAAAATAAAAATAATAAAAAACAAAAAATAATAATAATAATAATAATAATAATTTATTGACCGTCTATTGCACAATTCTTATTATAATATTGCAATCGAAGGCATTACAGAAATTTACACTAATAGTACTATAAAACGACTAAAAACTATTAAAAATTTAATTATTTTTCTAAAGTAAAATTATAGAAAAATTTTATAAAAGTATATCAATGTGTATAAAAGTTAAAAATATATAAATATATTTAAAAACAGTTTAGGATTGAAACGACTCCTTGAGTAAATGCATTTATAAAAGCTAGACCTTCTAAAGCTATAATATGTTGGACAGTTCCTAACTGCATTTCCATAGTTTTGGTACTGCACACTGGAAAGATCGATCACCACCGAGGAGTGTGACAAGAGACTTTTAAAATATTGAAACTCTGTTGAGTATTTCAGCAAATATGCCGGAAACAGCAGATAACCGCTATCGAACGGGATCTCAACCAAAATGAGTTAATTGCTGCCGCAGTGTGGTTGCATTAGGCGACTGGGCGGTGACAGCAAAACTAATCAATGAGAAGGAAGGCTGCAAAGAAGAATCTGGGCGCGCAGGAACCCTGGGTAAACGTTTTCACTCACATGTGTGACCAGAATCCCTTAAGTACCAACCGTTTTGCTTAAGGAGAGAAAATGATTGGTAATTTACGCTTTTTCTCTTTGAATATGGTCAATAAATACTAAATTGACTAAATGTATCATGTAAAATAAAAAGGTGAAAACAATAAATAGCTCTATACAGCGACAGCAATCGTATCGTATCGTAAGCAAGTAATACACTATAACTAGACTGTACGAAATGCACTCCGTTGTTTTAGTTTCAACGGACAAATGTATTGCTTTAGTTGTCATTGGGTTGACATGTACTGACACATCATTTAAAATGAACCAAAACTGCATTTCTTTCTCAGTATACTGATCCCACATTTTTTAAAGGAATTATATGAAAAAGGAAAAAAATTCATTTCGTACGTGAACTGCGGCAAATAATAACTGGCAAAGATTGGTCATGTTGAAATTTTTTTATTTTTAGTTCAGTTTTTTTAGTTCTTTTTCAACTTAAAATTAACATATATATACAATGTAGTTTGTTTTCGCACTCTTAAAGATATAACAAAAACAAAATAACGGGACATCCGAACGATAATTTTATCATTTTATTGGAGAAATCTAGCCGTGAAACTATGTTCGCATTCTGAACTGGTGAAATTTTTTTATTTCTTGTGCTTTTTAGAATCTTTCTCACTGTGAACATATCGCACTATTAAACGATATTGGAATGACAGATCAGTACTGAAATCGTCAGTTGTTGTTTGATCTTCTAGAATTGTCCATCAAGTCGAAATATTGAGCCATTGCTCTAATGTAAACAAGAGATAGACGCTGCTAGAGGAATGCAGCACAACCGGCATCTATCATGACTTGAAGCACTGATAAAATCAACATTTCAGAAGCGATTCTTGAATTTGTAGTATATTGACTTTAGTTTTAAAAATGAAACAAGTTCGTCTAGTTTTCCTGATAGCGAAATATTATTTTTTTATCAAGTTATAACATTGTCGAATGTTCAAGAAGATTAACCAAACGAGCTTTTTGAAAGTAATTAAGGCTTTGAATTGATGCTGATATACTAAGAAACAATTAAAGGACGCCATAGTGAAAGCAATTTAATCTATTAAAATCTCATTAGATTCTCTATGAATAGTTGTCCCGCCCTCCCATCGTAATTACCTCTGATTAAAACTCAGACAATAGATAACCTACCTAAATGATTTATTATTATTATTATTATTATTATTGTTGAACATTATTTATATTATTATTATTATTATTATTTTATTTCTATTTATTTTTTTAAGTTTTTTTAGTAATTAAGTTAGCAAAATTGGTTAGATCGCTGCCCTCCATCCACAAGGTCCCGGATTTGACCCTTGGCTCTACTGAGAATTGGGACTTTTTGTGCAATGCACCGGTCAAAGTAAGTCTCGACCTCCCAGCCCGGGATATCTGGTCCTTTTTTACCTCATTGGTAATGTTTTTAGTCCCGAGTATATAGGGCATTTGCGCGTTTTGCCATCTAGTCCAATAACGTGGGGCATTTGATAGGGAATTGTCGAATGGATAAGCAGTCATCAGTGGACTCAGGTGTTGGTCTCACAGAGGAAACTGGGCCCATATCCTAGTTTTACCAGCTGTGTCAGCACTGACTCTACAAAATTATTGTGATTCTGAACTTATATGTTTGAGAAACAATTTTGACTACTAACAGTAAATTATTTCTGTTACACTTAAGCCCCGTCTACACGAGCAATTTTTATGTGACAAGTTTTATTTATTTGCCAGTGAACGCTCCGTCTTCACGAGCACACGCCAGTTTTTCAGCAAATATAATTGTCATACAAAAATTGGTCAATTTTGTTCATCCACACGAGCAAATAGAAACTGGCAAATAAAAATTATCATATAAAATTGCTGGTGTAGACGGGGCTTTACAGCTAGAATACTGTATGACAAGTAGTGTTAACGATCTTCTGTATATCATGTTCATGTTTCTCAGGACTATACACTGAACACATTTTCAGGTATACAGTTAAACATTGAAATTTACATTCATAAAAATCAATAAAACTGCAAACCGCTCTCCTTTTATGACACATCTGAAAAGAAAATATCTTGTGCCAAGGGGGTGTGGAATGGTGGGAAATTTGTAACATTTTGTATGCTTTTCTGAGCAAATCTCCACCTATATTCCAGGGAAGGGAAGGTCGGGGTTAACTTTGACAGGTTTATAACCTTCTTTTCCGCCAACGCTCACTCAGTTTTCCATCTTTACGAGGAAATAGAGAACCAGGATCTGCTGCTAACCTGCGATGGAGTAGTGTCCCTCCCAGGGGGGGTCAAAAACTTTCACCCACTAAACACTACAGAAACCAGAGATAACCGCTGGTCAATTGGCTCGTAAATTAATTAGATGTTATCTAGTTAGGGTAGTGTGCACATGACCACTACAGTTAATAATTATTAAGTAAAAGACACGTGATCATTATTGCCAACGAATCAGCCGAGCGAAGACGCGAGGCTGGCGAGGCGGCAGCATTAGATACAAATCTCGAGTGCTTGTAAGAGTTGTAGTGTAAGGACCATTTAGCCAATCGGAGGTGCGCTAAGAACTGCATCGAAACTGTAGCCAATGAGAGTGCGCTAAAGACGTATGTAGTGTTAGGCGGCGTGGTTCCTCGGCAAATTGGAGTATTTTCTTTATGCACCTATCAATGTTAAGCCCGAGGGGGGGGGGGAGGTGTCGGGCTAACCAGGGGAATTTGACCGAGAGTTACGGTCCCAGGGTGGGAATTTTGATTCTATGCTGTCCCCAGGGTTGAGACTTTTGACGTGTCCGCCATCTTGAATATTAACGAAAGAGCCTGGGAAAAAGCCGCCATATTGGAAATTGCCCAGAAACCATTGCATTTGTTCAAGATGGAAGTCGAATCTAAAAAGGTGAGAAATTTCACT
>JAOBBB020344953.1:0-10336 GCA_025331005.2 Zoanthus gigantus | reverse complement strand
CAACAGTAACAGGAACAATAGCAGTAACAGTAACAATAGCAGTAACAGTAACAGGAACAATAGCAGTAACAGGAACAATAGCAGTAACAGGAACAATAGCAGTAACAGTAACAATAGCAGTAAAAGTAACAATAACAACAACAGTAACAGGAACAATAGCAGTAACAGTAACAATAGCAGTAACAGTAACAGGAACAATAGCAGTAACAGGAACAGCAGTAACAGGAACAATAGCAGTAACAGTAACAATAGCAGTAACAGGAACAATAGCAGTAACAATAATAACAATTAGGAGTAACAATAACCGTGACATTAACTCTAGTAACAATAGCAGTATGAGTAGTCAAGTGACATACTAAATAGTAGCAGTGGTAACAGGAACTATAGCAGTAACACTAACAGTAACAATAGCAGTAAAAGTGACGAAAGAACATTGTAATATTAGAAGTAACAGTAACCGTAGCACAGTCAGTAACTAACTATTGTAACTCTTTAGCAGTACATGTAAGTAGTAGTGACATTAGTAGTACTGACAGAAGCAGTAGCACAAACAATCGTAATAAAAGTCACTGCTAATGAGATCATAAACAAGGAACTCAACTTTTATTTACTCACATCCAGAGATAACGTATTTTGCAGAAAATCCTCGATCCGTTTTTTGCCTGTCCGATCGAAACGTTATAGAAACCCGAGGACCGTAAACCTTCAATGACAAGCGCTTTTTCCTTCCACAGCACCTTCTGCTTCCAACCACAACATAATCATTCCTGTACCAATCAAATCAGCATTTTATAACAACCAGGCATGGATTTTTAGAATTTTAGTAAAATTACTCAAGCGATTATGGAATTTGCGGTGCTCTCATTGGTGGATGGTCACGTATTATGCCGGCTATAATCACCTCGCGCAAGGTTAATAAAGCCGGAGTGGAAAGAAATTTTCAAAATGAAGGAAAACGCTAAGGATGCAACTAAGTTCAGGATAACTCTTTCCAAAGGCAATACAATATCATTATAATATGGAGGCAGCGTGGACAATATGGAGGCAGCGTGGACAATATGGAGGCAGGGTGGACAATATGGAGGCAGCGTGGCTCAGTGGTCAGGGTGCTGGATTTGCATGCGGATGTTCCGGGTTCAAATCCAACTCTGACCACTGTCTGGATTTGTCTTGGGTGAGGCCCAAGTAAGGTCCACCACACTTTGTAAATAGCCAACTGGTTTGCCTCCTACCAGTTGGGGTTTTTAATTGTGTCATGCGTGTGTGTTAAAACTCAGAGAAATTAGCTTCACAGCTTCTCTAAAATCCGAGTATAAACATTCATATTTAGTTTTATTTTATTTCATTATGATAATTGTGCTAATTAGTGAAAAATAAAACTCTGAGTGGAAATGTTTCATATGTCAACACGTGCGACTGAGCAAAGGACAACAATAAATGTAATTTTGCAGAAAGTTTCCTTTATTTGACAGAATAGTTTCAACAACAAACCCTAAGTAATTTTACTAAAACTATAATTCGTCTCAGGCTCAGTTAATATTTGGATGGTGAATATTTTCCTTGACTTTGTCTCGTGGAATATTCACCAAACATTCACCAAATATTCACTCCGCCTTCTTACCCAAACACCGTAACACTGAAATTTTGTATGAAATTCTTATAATAAAGACAAAAATTGTTGAAAAAATAGAAAAGAAGTGAAACAGAGATGCAATTTTATTTTGTATATAATTTTTGAAAATAATTTTAACAAAGGAGCAAAATAAACAAAAGAGATTTTTGAATCGAGCAGATTAATTCAATAATCTAAGTTTTGGAGGAAGTCAAAATAGGGTCGGTATTTTTATCAGTTTCAGAAGCTTAGCGTCTCAGTATACATGTATCCACCACTATAGGCGGATGTTTGTTTACATTTTCCCCTTCATTAGCATACGTGTACCAGTTTCTAATAAGGTGACAAAAACTGAAGCACTGAATATTAAAAGTGTTTCTAAAACAAACTTTATCTGAAACTGTGAGAGCGATAAGCTAAACATTGTTTCCTGTGATCTAATAGAGATTTTACAAAGAATGTAAATGGCTCATTAACGGTTTTGCCACCCAGCTGTTTTGAGTATTTTTTCTGACTCGTCCCCAGTTTTCTCTATCTGTCTCTCTTTAGTAGCGCGAGGGGTGTGATGGGAAGGAGCAAAGCCATCAACCCTTGTTCCAGTCTCGCGCGTTACGCAAAGACGACTGGAGACGAGTCAGGTATATTTGAGTATCTTAGAAACTACGTGCATAGAGTCAACTATTTTATCTTTTTGTTCGCTCGACAAGCTTTCTCAAGTTTTAAACTCAAATCTTATTTATCTTTGTTTGTTCTTTTACAAAAGTTTGATGCTAATAAAGCAGATTGTAAACAACGACGTCAACATGCAAAGACTTGCACAAAGCGCCCTACAGCAACGATCAAACTTTTTAACCTAGAGTTGGTTAAATCGCGTGCTTCAATTATTCGCCGACGCACTTCTATAGTTTTTTTTAAAAAAACTTTTGAACCAATACATCTCATGAACATTTATAGGTATTTCCTTTTTATTTGGAAATCAGCTTCCATAAAAGCAGCTCTTTTCCCAACTACAATTCCGACTTCCACTACAAACTTAACCAGACCAGGGACCGCTAGTATTTTCGAATTTATCTGTTTCTAATTTTACTTGAAGTTTATTTTAGAAAACACTTTCAGTGTTCACAACTTTTGATTTGTAGTTTTACTAGAAACTATAACATGGATAGGACAAAAACCATGTTTTATCAGAGTTTATAATATAGATAGGATCCTACGCGCGCACTGATTGGCCAAAAACTTATGATTTCCAAATGTAAAACATAGAAAAACGTGTTTTGTTGTTTTTGGCGTATATAATCTGTGTTATAAAGCAAATGAACAAGCCTAAGCTTTAGTTAAGAAATAAAACATATTTTCCGTGCCTTCGTACCCTTGTGAAAACCGAGGCGAACGTTTGGGAGAATTCGAGAGCAGATCAGTGAAAACCCGAGGCGTAGTCGAGAGTTTTCACCTGCTCGAGAATTCTCACAAACTTTGCCGAGGTTTTCAACAAGCTATGGAGGCAAGGACAACATGTTTTATTTCTTTTATAAAATTCTTATTTTCATTATTAACAAAGAGAAAGACGATATACGAAGCGCGTATTGTAAATTCTCACAACTCGGAGACAATCAAACCACATTGCTCACGTCATTTTCGTGCTTCATAGCGCTATGAAAACACACTTGTAGACCAATCAAAACGCACGTACTATCTAAATTATTTTATGTCTTTTCAGCCACATTCTGATAAGCAATACAATTAATTTTTTCCTTATTATCTTGTGTGAGAACATGAGGGTCTTTCTTGCAAGCCATACAAACGATGACCAAAGAACTGCTCATTAAGTGATTCATAAACTTGAAAAAGGGCGCTAACGAGGAGCAGATATATACCAAAAAAATAAACTTATAACCGGTAAAGTCACAACTTTTCCCACTAGGGGAAGGGCAAGATTTAGAATCGATTACAACTAGAAGTAATCATAGATCAGTGAAGTGCGTTTGATTTTTAATAGCTCGTAAGAAGCTGAGAACAAACATTTTCAACTGAAGTACAGAAACTTAACTCTGTTATTTGCAGTTCCTATACAAAGATGGCTGGGGCTGCCTGTGCATCAACAAGCTTTACTGTCCCCAGTTTGATTCTTGCTATGTCCACTCAACCTTTATTTGCTCACTAAGTCTTCCTCCAAAAAAGATACTAGTCTCTTTTTCTTCTTCACCTCTACTACTCACTTGATAAAAGTATAACAGATTATAAACAAATTAAAACAAAAAATGAAATATTAGATATTTTTCTCGATAAATTTACACTTACACCATCGAGTGCAGTACATTTTGTTGTCAACCCGCCACCACCCTCGCATGAGGTCGAGGCATTTGTAATAGTTAGCCAGTCGGCCAGACAAAATCGCTCAAAAGCGCACAGCATTAAGCCTGAACCCACAAGCAATGCCAAGATTAGTATGGGTTCTCCTTCGCTGAACGCAATAAAAACAGGAGTGGCCAACGTTAGAGCATATTATTTATTACTGAGGTTGCATTACAAAAACTGTCAGGAATCACGGTACTGGAGTTAAGGTACAAACCTCATCTCTTAGCATCGATGAAAGAAAGTTCATCATCACCAGGTGTTTTCTGGGGAACTTCAAACACAGTGACCTGAAAAATACCGCTTAATTTCCTCAGACACACAAACATCATACACATAGTTCACAACACCAGACACAACTGAGTGAAACCTAACATATTAGATGGAGACCCAACACACTAAATGGCCATTCAACACACTAGATGGATACCCTACACGCCAGATGGTCACCCAACACACTAGATGGACACCCATCACACTAAATGGACACCCAACACGCTAGATGGACACCCAACACACTAAATGGACACCCAACACACTAGATGGACACCCATCACACTAAATGGACACCCAATATACTTGATGGAAATCCAATATACTAGATGGAAACCAAACACACTTGATGGAAACCAACACTTTCGATTGAAATCATTGTCACAAAACCAAAACAATGGCTTTGTTCACACAATAATGAAAAAATACTCTTACCTGATAGCATCAACAACAACAATCTTGAATTCGTCTGAAATCTCAGACATAAATGATGAAATTTGCTTCATCAGCCTGTCCACACTGCTTTCATTTCCAGTCTAAAATATAACGAAATACTGATAAAATTACAAAGCAACAGAAAGCAAGAACGCTAACATGCAATAATTAATCATGATACAAACATTTGTTCCTTGATAGTCTCTTTCACAACCATTATTAGGGTTCTCATGCAACGCTTCTACCTACTTAATGGGGAGAAACGTTGCACGACTACCCTAATTAATGGCTGCTAAGGAGACTAGTCCTTGACAGATGCTAAGCACCTGATCTAGTCCTTTTGAACTCATTGTTTTACTGTCTCAAGTCATGTCTCATTGTTTTTTTCAGATGAGGGGCAGGGGGTGGTAAAAGAATCCACAAAATATCATTAACAACAGGCTTATGACCTAGCATTGTGGTCTGTCCTTAGTAGCAAGGGGCATAATTCTTAGCCCAGCCATTCCCTTCTAGCTGCTAACGGGATAAAATGCTAACCAATCAAGTTATTATTAAGTCAAATGATCAAGGATGTGGAAGTGGTGTGGGAACAATAAATGTCATAAATGGAATGCTGGGTCGGTGTTTCTACAGTAACAGTTTTATAAACTGATAAATTATACACCGTAGTAAAAAAAAATTTTAAACGGATGTTTCAGACTGTAGTCGTTTGTCGGAGTAAATGTGTAGAAGATAAATAAAGAGGTGGTTATATAGTAATAATATAAGAATAATAATTACTTTATTTAGGTGTCAATTTATTTAGCTGGCCAAAGGCCTACTAACTGGGGACACCATCTTTACCACTCTAAGGTGGACGGAAACATTTCACACAACAGACACACACACATATACACAAGTTTCTGAGGGCCTACGGTTTAACGTCTTTATCCGAGAAGACGCAAAGGTCTAACCATTTGCAGATGTTGGAGCAAAGGCAGCACTTTCTCCTCAATTATTTTAAGACCCTGAGTGTTGGTCTGGCCGGGAATCAAACCAGAGCCTCCTGCACAATAGACTGGCACCTTACCAACTAGGCCAACCAGATGGTAGTTAAAAAGCAAGATGAAGCAATGTGATAAAATAAAAGGATAGAGATAGAGATATAGAGATAGACACAGAGAGATAGCAAGACATATTTTTTAAACATATGTTTTTCTCCCACTCTTTTCTTGTATATTGTACCTTGAGCAATGTCGTGATAGCAAGGGTAGCTATACTGCGATTGACGTCAGTTATCAGATTTTCAAGATCCAAGTTGCAGGTGGTAACAGACATTGGTTGCACCATGGCGACCTTGTTAAGTGTACGAACCGCAGCAAACCTCAGAGTTGGTCGCGGTGAACTGAGAAACAGCTGGAGAACTGTAATAATACAAATAACATACATTGTATATTGGACTAAAATAACCAATAAAAACTTAATCCAGGTCCATCTATATCACTTTAGGGTGAAAAATGATTGCAGTATGTCATCAATAGGCTCTTTGCAGCTGGGGGTCACGTTCAACAGCTACCTTAAATAAGTCAGCTATAACAGAATAGCATCAAGAAATGGAAAGAGAAGGCTGACATTAGTAGAATGACAAAGTTTCAAATGTTTACTTCAAATATGTAAAAAATGGCAGGCAACAAAAAAAAAGGATATTTTCTAAGGATTTGTATGACTGGAGAGCAAGCCCCTGTGCCATTTTCACACACATTTCCTTAGAAAAAGTTTGATTTTATATTCGCTGTCATTTTTGAAGTACTAAACAATGAGACTTGAAACTATGCCTTCTAATTAATTTTAACCTGCTCTTTCCATTTCTGAACATCATTTTATCACAACTAATTACTTTAAGGTGGCTGTGGTCACGTGACCTCTAACTGCAAAGGGCCTATTCAAACAATTGTAAAAGGTAAACTGAAAAGAAAATTTCAGGATTTGCAGGGGGTACAAGAAGATGAAAAGCAGAAAGTTGGAAACTAAAAAGTAGAAGTTGGAAGTTTTCAAGGGTCTGAGCAACTAGCTTTCTAGGGAGGAGGAGGGGGGTATGAAATTTCATGTGCAAAAAGGACCCATTTCCTGCATTTTGAAGGCCAGTTGTTAAAAAAGTAGTGCTTTGTCACAGTTCAAATTTCTGGATTTTTTGCACAATCAACATTCTAAACTGGTAAGCAGCTGACGTGATAATTCTATTCTCGCAAATGATTAACAGTATGGAATAGCTCATATCCAATCATTGCAAGTGTTTTATATTCAATATCTATGCTCAATTCCCTCGCAATTTTCTGCAAAGATCGGCACCAAATTGACCTGTTTTTGCCGAAAAGTCAAAGCTTTCTTCTCTAGAGAGATATATAGACCCTACGCATAAATGGCGGCGGTTTTAATGTTCTTTTGTTTACATTCAAATTAGCCCTACTAGCCTCATTTTTGAGTTAAACTTTCAAAAAAAATATCTTACCACAAATGAGGTTAGTAGGGCTAATTTGAACACAGACAAAAGAATGTTAAAACCACCGCAAATTTTTGCATAGGGTCCATACACATGAAAAAGCAACAAAATGTTATGCAACTTAGTTCTGAGTGAAGTTAGTGCATAGGGAGATTCATTCACACCTCCAACAACCTAAGACTAAATACCTTAACGAGACTAGTGGATCATAGTAGAGGGAAATGGATTTGGCCAGTCGTTAAACTTTTTAAGGAAATTTTTAAGGATTTTAAGGACAACAAAAAATAATACAACAAAAATACAAGTAGTGATGTGCAATGCATTAAAGGCCATTTAAAGGCTATTCCAGTGATTGCTATTTCTACCTCCAACTCCACTCTCTGGCCACAAAACAAGATTTAACAATAACATCTTAAGTGAAAAGTGAATTATGTTACGACGACCAAAAATTTACTAACCTTGCCTGCGTAGCAAGTGCTATGGATGGGGGGAAGGGGTGCGGAGGATATTTCCACACAGCCCTACATATATACTGGATAATTCTCGCACTTTCAAAGTTGAATTTCAAATACGAGGTGACACTAGACTTGTAAACAAGTAAAACTTTGCAGCCAAATCTGCTTTCAGTAACGGTTACATTGTCTATATTTACATTGGCTTTCATTCTCACTGATGAGGAGAAATCGTTCTGAGAAACTTTATGCTGAGGGTTTTGCTTTACTGATGTTGAAAGCAGTGGTGTTAATGTCTTCTCACTCTTCGACATTCTCACACACCATCCCAGGTCCTTCATTTTTCAGTTTCAGTGAGACCTTACAATAGTATTATTATATTTTGCATAATGATTTCACTTTCCTGGCACATGGAATGCCTAAAATTTTTGACTTCTTGCTAGAATTCCAATAGAGGTAACACTTTCAGCCCGGACAACACCACAAAATTCTTTGCATTGAGAACTGCTATACAGGTTGAGGCAACTGCTTTTATAGGAAATACTGTAATTCCGTAGTTGTTCCTCAAGTTAGTGTCACAAATTCTGCAAATGTTATCAGGCCTTTTCTGCCACTTTCTTCTGCATTTTGATTTCAAAAACTTTATTAAATTTACTTCTGACATGTCTTAAGAACTTTTAATGAAGACTTTCTGCTTTCTGCAAAATTGCTTTCACTTATGACAGAAGGTTAAAGCTCATTAGCGGAATTTTGATAGCTGTCATACATTACAGATGGCATTTAGAGCATTTTAATAAGGGGCGAGACAGTAAAACTTGGGTCTTGTCGGCAATTGCTCCTTTCCTCTTCCTTTTGTCATTCCCTCACATCCTTGGCACCCCATCTCCTCTCCCTTTGTGCTTGCTACATAGGTAGATACTGTACATCTCAAATTAGGAAGGATTAGTTCTCAGGTACCGACTTACAATGAAGACCCTTGGTACATTCATTGATTGAGTGCCCAATGAACCCAAATTCTTGTCAGGTTTGCTAAGTCTGATGTTCCTTTCACAACTACTTAAAAATTGCATACATACTAGAAATGTTGGGATTGAAGAAAACAGTGGTTCAGATGACAAAGGTGAATGGAGGGAGATGGTACAGGCATGTGTTGAGGAGGGATGATAGGTATGTTTCGAGAAAAGCATTAGAGTTTGAAGTGAAGGGCAAGAGGAATTGAGGATGACCAAAGAAGACGTGGAAGACACAAGTGGAGAAGGAGAGCAAGAGTGTTGATTTGGAGGATGCTATGAATCAATGGAGAGTGGAAGTTGGAGAGATTGCTGTTAGAGTGGGGTAAATGCGGCCACAATCAAAATTGAATTGATTGATACTGTAACCAAGACTAGAAAATTTCTTCAAGTACTGATTGAGGAAACAACATCTACAGTACCTGATATTGCAGGGCACAGATCTCTGGATTTCAGATTCTTCAAATTCACTAAGGCTCGGGCTGCCTCGTAAATAACCATCTACACAAAAGAAGAATAAACTATCATCAATAATTTTAATCATGATTATAGTTTAATTAAGAAAGTAAAGTAAATACTGAAAAAAGTACTACTCAGAAAAAAATAATATACCATAACATTCTATTATATTCTGTTATCATAATATGTATGTGACATGTTGTGGCACCATTTATCCTATTTAGTAGGGTTTTTTTTATTTTCACCTTTAACAACTGTGTTGTAAAAAGTGTTTATATCACTTTACAAAAGAATCACACAAACCCATTTATTTACTCTATAAGTTTATTCATATTGCAGTTAATTGTCAGAGCCACTACATCAATTCCTCTAATGGCTTACCCTTACATCACCATCTAGTTACATCACTAAGGATGATGATCATATTATACACTTCTATAATTGAAGGGCCTAGTGCAAAAACAATGTAAGTGACTTTGTATGAAATGCTTCATTCTCCCAAAAGTTATGAAGAGTTAATAGGGATAATCTAGGGAGAGTTGAAAACTTCATCATCAGAAGTCACTTATATTGTTTTTGCACTAGATCCTTCAATTTTGTGTACTTACTTCACTCTTGTGTCTTAAACAGCTCTCCAGGAAATCATAAAGAGGACTTTCAGAGCTTCAACAGAAAAATTCAGATGTACAATTTTAAGTACCTCAAAGTATATTATCGTTGTTATCAGACACAGAAACAACAGCCAGCGATGAGCAGCCACCTTACCACAAGCCAAATTACAAAATAATTGATAGTGAAGAAGCCAAAATTTGTGGTAAAGGAATAAGAGTAACAACCACACAACAATAAAAGACAACGCTCGCTGTTGGAGAAACTCAGACGCAACAAAGAGGCATTTAGCAAACTAAAAGTATACACAGAAAAAAAAAACATGCCCAACAAGCCTTCACTACACTGAAAGGGTGACAGTAATTGCCGACAAAGAGTTTAAACAAGAAGTATCACAAATCAAAAGACGTGCGGAACAAGAGTACCTCAAAGCATTAATAAAATTCCACTACCGAGACACTGATAAGCTCCATCATCATCATCATCATCAATCCAGTTTTGATCCGGCTTTATCCCCATAAACGAGGGTGGCCAGATTTACCCCACTCTGACAGCAATCTCTCCCACTCCCACTCTCCCTTGATTCTTTGCATCCTCCTTCTTCAAACCAACACTCTTACTCTCCTTCTCCACTTGTGATCTCCATGTCTTCCTC
>JAOBBB020344769.1:0-10337 GCA_025331005.2 Zoanthus gigantus | reverse complement strand
AAGTGAAGCGTTCATTCATCCCATTGGGATTAAGTGTACCCAATCGGTGAATGAGTCGCATCTCTTTGGTTTTGCGGACTGCTTCAAGTAACAGTTTCACTTGAAATATCTCAAGAGCCACATTAACATACTTGAAGAGATTTTTTTTTACTTTTGAAGATGGCATACTTTTAATAACAAGCATGCAGTTCTATCAAAGATAAAATTTGATAATTCTTTGCATTTCAAAGTGTACCGCAACCTTAAGATGTACAGTTCAGCTGTCAGCTCCCCTTTAGTAACTTGTTAAGTTTAAGGTAGTCCAAATTTTAGAAATACAAACAATGTTCTTAACTTAAAAGCATTATGTAATAGCTTGATTGGGAACTCAGCCTTAATCAACATTAATATATATACTCTTTATTTCTCTTGTTTATTTCAAAGGAAAGGAAAGAGAATGACAATGATCCTCAAGAAGGCACATTGGTAAGCTGATTGTTCATTATATAAATATAATTATAATTGTTGTTGCTGCTGTCAAAAGGACTGGAGGATTAGCTTTATAACAATGTGGTTGTTGCTAATGAAAACTCTCCAAGCTCTGAAAACTCTCTCAAAGCTTGAAATCTAACAGATTACTATTATAAATAGCATGGGAACGAAACCAGTCCATTGATTCAACAAATTTTAGATCTTCTTCAATCAGCAGTACTAGTTAAGTACTACAATTTTGAATTGTTGTGATTACAAAACAAAGTAAATGTCCAGTAAGCACTCCATTTGATGAGATAATAAATTCAAAAATGAAAATACTTTAGTTGATATTCATGCAAATCTAATTGTACATGATGGTAGACTAAAACTTTCACACTTACCTTAAATTACTTCAATTTATTTATGCCAGATCTTTAAGCTTGTGCATCAAGGCGAGTGACCATCTTCAAATAAATTTACATCCATTTTAATAATAACCAATTTTTGCCTGTTTTTAAGTTAAAACATTAATTTTGATCAATAGGAGATATTAATGGCATGCCTCTAGGATTTTAATTTTTTTTAAATTTATGGGTAGCCATGACTTCAACCTAACTGAAAGATGATCTTACCATAATAAAAAGGTTTAAATTTAGCTTCTTTGCTATGTATCTTATTAAAACTCCCTGGTGAAGTCTACTGTATGTTGTTAGACAAAACTGTTAAAAGAAAATAAAGCAAGTTGACAAGGTAATGTTGCTGTCACGGTGTTGCTCACTAGTATTTATTTATAAAATTATAAAATTGTATAAAATTGTTTATTGTAACTTTGTCACAAACTCACTTCTTTTAGCACTAAATTAGCGTTTTTTTTTTCTTTCATTAGGAACATTTGATAAAGGTTGCTGAAAATACAACCTCGGCATTTGAGGGGTCTTAAAACAGCCCTTTACCATCTCTTCAGTGAGGAAGTTCGAAGAGTCTCCTCACTGAAGGGAATTACTACAATAGCTGGAGGCCCAAGTACAGCACTGGACAAACAAAAATTAAACCTCATTTACTGTAAGTGACTCCCTTTGTTATTGCAAAA
This sequence comes from Zoanthus gigantus, assembly GCA_025331005.2. Taxonomy (NCBI): domain Eukaryota; kingdom Metazoa; phylum Cnidaria; class Anthozoa; order Zoantharia; family Zoanthidae; genus Zoanthus; species Zoanthus gigantus. The sequence goes on along the minus strand of JAOBBB020344769.1, from coordinate 8,794 downwards.
TACTGTACCTTCAGTTTATAACTATCATAAAGCTACTTATGCTAAGCTTTACAGTCGGTTGTGTTTAACCTAAATCTTTAATTATTTGAAACACTACACTGTATAAAACACAAATTAAAGTTAGCTTGTATTCATCCAAAAACATTAATAACCTATCTATTCAAACATTTTCTTATTGCAGATCAGTACTGATACATGTAGTAGTGCTGTAAGTTCCTTTAGGTAGGGGATTTACATTATAAGTTTATACTAATTTTTGATTATGAAATAAGTCCAATACAATGCAACACAATATGCAATACAATGCTTTTGTTAATATTATATCATGAAATAACTATTAAAAAGAAAATTTACCTGTACATGCACAACCTTAATTAGTAATATACAAATAAATACTATAAAACATTACAGCTATGAATTACATTATTTACTACAATAGTACTACATTATAAGGTGTTAGTTCACTAAATTTCAAGCTACACAGTTATGTCATACAAGTTAATACAATAAGTTACCAGTAAATTAAAAAACTCAAAAAATTACTAGCAGAGTAGATTATAAAATAGAAAGGAGAGAATTGCTATTATATGGTTGTAATAGTTATAAAGGTTTGATAATCATTGAACATTGAACTGCAATGGGCATTAACATAATAGCTAGTCCTGATTATTCCTAAGAGAAAACAACAGAAGCTTATAATTTTTTTTAAAATGCTCTTTCTCTGAGCTTTGGATTCAGCAAACAGTACCATGTGCAGAAAAAGACTTATGTTTCACATACAATCTAGAATTCTGAACATAAAAATTATCTGCAGAAGAGAAATGTGTATTACATGCATGGACAACAGATGAATGGATAAAAGGATCACAAATATTCCAATGTGTAAATAAGTAACAAAAAATTCAACATGTTTTTAAGGCCGGTACACCATAAATTGTACCGACATTCCCCAATGGCTGTACCGCCTTTCCCCAGCAAAGGAGTCTTGCAACTTTTTAAGGTCGCTTGACAAAAAATATTTCACAACAGTAGCATGTGATTAAGTTATCCCTTCCATAATTTTAATAGCTGTTATTAAGAGTTGCACATAGAAATAGGTGCTGTTGTGACTTGATGCTCTTACAAAAAGTTGATAGGCCTTTTTTTTAAAGTAAAACCTGGTATTTTTTTTTTTTTTTTTGGTTTCTCATATGCTCAAAATAGCATTATTTTCCAGAACTCAAAAGTTCAAAATAATTCTGGGATGACCCCAGACCTCTCTAGATACTTAAGCATTTGGCACTTGATGACCTTGTACCCACTTCAAGTTTACCTGCTTTCCCACTTAGTGTACCCCGCTTCCCAAGCCTTAAAAACACACTAAACATGCATTTTATGATGGAAACAGTTTCAAAATCCATGCAGGTAAATTAATGAATTTGTTGTTCCAATAGGCTTCGTGGAATAGAAATACCAGGTTCCAAAGGCAAATGTTAACAAGTAGATCCGAGGACAACAAAGGAAACTGAGAGATCAGTACAAAAGAAATACCTTAGCTAACAACTGATTTACTTTATATCATTGTAGAAATTTTGATTTAATTTTGAAAAGGAAATTTTTATGAAAATATAATGTCTGTATAATATTGTTGCTGAATCAAGATTTTTATGTATATTGGAGATTATCCAATTATTAATTTGTTACAGTTTATAACTGCACTTTTTCATTTCCTACATAATCATGTCAAGTTTGAAACAGTCTGTAGAACCTTTCTGTGTATGTTCACATAAACAATTTTTCACTTCTTATATCTGTCTGCAGTGTTGAAATTAGGCATTTTCAATAAATTGAATAGTTTGTTTTTTAATTATAATCTGTCCTTTATTTTTAAATTATGCATGAAATTCCTTAAATTCTTTCAATTCTCATTCCCAGCAATTCTTAACTATTCCCAGCAATTCTCAGAAATTCCCAGCAATTCCTAAGAATTCCTAGGAATTCTTAGGAATTCCTAGGATTATGGTTTGTTTTTTAATTTTTAAAATTTCTTTATCAAATTCCTAGGAATTCCTAAGAATTCCTAGGAATTTTTTCCATGTTCATCTATGAGCTACCAAAGCTTGGAATTCCTAGGAATTCCATGTTCCAATTACCGTGAAAATTCACACCTTCAATCCTACGAATTCTTAAGAATAAATTCTTAGGAATTCTTAGCTTCATTTTGCAAGGGCTAGCAAAAAGTGGAGTGATTGTGTAATGGAGGATATAAACTTGTTGGGAGTGGAGGAGAATGTGACACAGGATCGACGGATGTTGAGGGCAGTCATCACCCCTCCAACCCCATACTAGAAGGGAAATGTGGATGTTAAACGAGAATAATGATTATGGTTGTGTACATTATAATTATATAAAAAAGAATGAATGTTTTTCTGGGCACTTTTTTGAAAACAACGTTAAAGTTAATAATTTACTTTGTTTGTGTGTACACAAAAGGACATCTTAAGAATACAAACTAGAGGATACATTTCATTTAATTATGGGTTTAATATTTTAAGTGTTTATATCACTTCTGGGTTTATTGTATGTATTAAAAGTCCTTATCCTTCTAACAGTGATGGCAAAAGAAAAATTGGATTACGATTTTTCATGGTGAAATTTGCGTTTAAAGTTTGGAAAAACCACTTCCGGATTTACTTTGATCGAGCAATGGGAAGCTGGTAACTACCCTATTGTTTTCTAGTTCGTGATATCAGAAACAGAGTAAAAAGAATGAAGATCGTGTTGTTTCTTTGATTGTATCTATTCCATTTTGTTCTAGGTGGTTGCAGCAACATAAAAAAATAAAGAAAAGAGAATATCGATACATGTACCACCTTTCCATGATCATCCTCGGCCAGAAACAAGGAATATAAGCCGTTGATGGAGTCAAAGCACAGAATAAAATTATGGTAGTCTGCGTTTTCCAAAGGATGATTTTTTTGTTCAATACTGTTCTGCCCCGGGTTTATATCAGAGAATATGACAAAGATTGATTAGAGACGATGTTGTAATGTGCCCATTATCCAAGATTTCCCTCTGCTTTTCACAGTTCGGCTTTAAATTTTCAAACGAATACGCATTAATAATAGCAAACAATTAAACCAATTCCCTAAACGAATCAAAGAATGGAATTCAATATTGCTTAAACAGTAAAACGAAGGAAAACCAGTTCCGTAATTACTAGTAAACGTTGCGGATCGAGAACTTTATATACAAAACAACCGTGCAAAGCAGGCTGGAAAATTTAAAACAGTAATCATTGTTGCACAAAAATTTTTCATCCCCATTATCAGAAGCGTTAAACACGAGCACAACTATAAATTCAATAACCCTACTTGGGAAATGGAATGACTTTTCTGCTACAACTGCTGTATTTTCAAAAGTTCAGAAAGGGCCTAACCATAACTTTGGATAAGGATTACAGTATCCTTATCGGAGCTACTGATCGATCTTACTAACGTTGCGTCTGGATTTCAGGTAGTCTAGACGTCTGTTTACTGTCAATTGGCATCAAGTGTCTATTCTGTCTATTTAGAACGAGAAAGCAATAGTCATCAAGTAAAAACCGTCTGTTCTGTATAAATATACACTCTAGACGTCTATTTACTATCAGTTGAGATCAAGTGTCTATTTTGTCTATTTAGAGAATACTTATGTCAATTGAGAGTTGTAACTAGACGTATTTATTGTGTATATACTGTATAAATATACAGAATATACTATATATCCTGTCGAGTATACAGAATAGACGTATATCGTATAAACTGCATATTCTGAAGTGGCATTCTATCCATTGTAGATTTGAAAAGTCACAAAGTGTCTATTCTGTCTATCTAGAACGAGAGAGCTATAGTCACTAACTAAAAACTGTCTATTCTGTCTATTCTGAACAAGTATACACTTTAGACGTCTACTTACTATTATTACTACTTAGTATTATACAGTGAAAGCACAAAAAATCGCGCGCCCATGACTCATAGTGCTGTGAATTTGACGTAGTAGGTTAGCGCATGCACAAACTTTTGTGAAAATTCATAACTTTCGTGATAAAATTTGTGCCTTTTTATCTAAGGCCCAGTTCAAACGTCGCATTTCACATGTGCCGAATATAATGTCGCCATTAAATGCATGTGATATGCGACGTTTGAAATCAATTAAATTCGACAGATTTGAATTAAGTGCGACTTCAGTCGAATATTCGACTTAAACCAGTCGAATATGCGACAGAAGTTCGACTTCTGATTCAAACGCCAAACTTCACATGTGCCGAGTCAAATGCATAAATTATGTCTACCTGTTTAACCGTTTTTTTTTCTCTAGTTTTTGAGTCAAATGCCATGCGCGGAAACGATTACGATCAACAGCATGGCGGACAAAGGAGATAAATTGTGCACCTCTTGCTCTGCTCCCTCTGGGGAGGTCGGTTAGCCTCTGTGATGATTGTTTTAGGGAGAAGATGGAGAATGAGCAAGAACTTGATCCTGAACTATTTGCGCGGGAAAGTCAAAGGGAGACCAGTGAAACGAATGCTAGTCTTTCCTCAGGCTGTAGTGGCTGTGAAACGTCGAAATGCACGACAGGGAATCCCAAGAGGAGGTATGTACTCAGCTTTGCAATCAAGAATAAAACGTTTGGTGGATGTTTTGGGTCAATTTATGGAATGAATCATTGACCTTTATTGAATGGCTTTTGTTTCCATTTGTTGTTTCTTTCAGCTTCATATTATCTTTAAATTTTAAACTTTCCAGGAAAACTCCGTGTATGATTTGACAACATTTATACAGTGGAACCTCTATAAAGCGGCACCGTACTGAGCGGTTACCCTCTATTAAGAGGTCATTTATGAAAATCCTGAATTTTTCTCACATGTTTACTGTAATTTAAACCCCTATTAAGAGGTCACCTCTATTAAGCGGTCGCGGTCACCATTATAAAAGTCCCAAGTTACTTATCTTATTGTATTTGACCTCTGACTCTGTTAAACGGTCACCCAGTATGCTTTATTGAGAATTTTGTTAAACATGTTGACAGAATAATTTGATAAGCAGACATATTAGGCATACAAATAACTGGTTTAAAACAAAACTGTAGTGTCAATTTCCGCTGAAGCCAGAGAGAAGAAAATCTGTCACCCTCAAATATGTATTCACATGAGATCTCTAGTCCAAAACCACCACCTCTGTTGATTCGTTTCCCCTTAATTACAACTTTTCCAGTGTTCGTAGGCCTCTTTAGAAATTTGCTCACCCAAGTCGCCATTAGTTTAGGAATGTGCCCAATCACTTCGTAATTTTTAGACAGTGTATTTGGATGGATACCAGCTTGTATTTCTGTCTGGCCAGATTCTCTCACTATTGCTACTGCATTTGAATCCATAATATTCTTCGGTTCGCGCATAACTTTCTAAACATCTTCAAGTGATGGCTCCCACTCGCATTTATGTACGCGGTATCCCCGATTAAAAGAGTTCACTGTTATGCTTTCTGTGGTCATGTTGTGTAAGTAATGTTAACAACAAAAGAACCGTTACTGGCAGAAGAGAAAAGTGCACTGGTTCAGATCACAAGACATGCCGAATTCGCCGCTCCAATGAAAAGCAACCTTTTTATTGGGAGCTGTTTTTTGGCATGATCAAATTGCTGTCGTTCCCTTATACACTGCACAGTCAAAGATGTAAACACTATCTATTCAATGCGTGAATATGTCTTCAGGGCGTTCTTGTAAAAACTGCAAAGAAGAAACCAAGTATCTTTGTTTAATCTGCGAGGGACCTGTGTGTAACAGAGAAGATTGAGCAGTATTCTTGTCCGAGGAAACCCCCAACTGGAAGGACGGTTCCCGCGTATCGGCGTGTTTGCCGTGTAACACAAACCGCAAGCTTACAAATGTCGAAAAAACAAAGGAAGAAGAAGAGATTCCTCCGAAAGCCACAAAAGTACCACGCACAACAAGCCATAAACCCGCAAAGAGAAACTATTTAAGTTTAAAACAAAGAGTTGAGTTGATCAATTACGCCAAAGATCACCCGAGTCAAGGCTATCGCAAAGCGGCTAAACATTTTGGCATTGGTAGAACGCAAGCATACAAAATACTGAAGGAAAAAGACTCAATTGTCGCTCAGTATGAAAGTAACCAATCTTCAAGCAGCCAGAAAAGAGAACGCACAGGGATTTATCAAAACGTCAATGAAGCCCTTTGGAACTGGTATTGCCTATCCCAGTAAGTGGTCCAATGCTACAAGAGGAGGATTTGATAATTGCGGAGAGACTTGGTAAAACTGGCTTTACCGCCTTGAACGGTTGGCTCCAGTGTTTTAAAGAACACTACAACATAAAGCAAATGAACACTGCTGGAGAGGACGGAGACGTGAGCATAGAAACAATAGAGAGCTGGGACGAGCGCGTGAGAGATATCACACGAGGATGGAGGCCCGAAGACGTGTGGAACATTGACGACACCGGAAGCTTTTGGAAGGGCCTTCCTGATGCAAGCTTGAATGAAAAGGGGAAGCGCTGCAGGGATGGAAAACAGGCCAAGCAGAGAAATACGTGGGCGTTCTTTGTAAATGCCGCCGGAGGGAAGGAGTACCCAATTGTAATAGGCAAGTCCGCAAAACCACGCTGCTTCAAAAACATGAAGGATATTAGCCGTCCATATGGTAGCTGGTATTTTTCGAACCCCAAAGCATGGATGAAGTCTGAAATCATGGAAGAAGTGCTGACTAAGCTGAATGAGAAGTTGAAGAGAAAAAGGCAGAAAATACTGCTTTTTATGGACAATGCTACCTGTCACCCCCAGCACCTTGCTGATGATATTTTTTCCAACATCACGATCAAGTTCCTGCCAAAGAACACCACATCTAAGACCCAACCCCTTAACGCCGGTATCATTGCTAACTGGAAGGTCAAGTACAAGAAGAAACTCCCAAGATACGTTTGCTCGAAGGTAGACGGAGTGAAGAATGCTAGCGCGATTGTCAAGTCCATAAATGTCTCTATGGCGATAGAATGGGGGAAACAGGCGTGGAATGAGGTGGCACCCGAAACCATCATCAAGTGCTTCAAAAAAACCAAAATGTACCCTCAGGAAGAAGAAGAGGAGGACGACCCTTTTGAAGGCGAAGATGAGCTCCCAGCGCTGCAAGAGTTACTCGACAAGATAGGTTATGCTGGCGATGCAAGCGCACTAATTTCCGATGAAGAGGAAATAGCTGTGTGTGCGGGATTCGTGGATGACTTGGACCCCCGCTAAAGAGAAAACCTGAGGGAGCAGATTCTTGAAGAACCCGACAAGGCAGATTTGGAGGTCCTGCCTGAGAATAGCGTAGATGACGAGTTTGACTCCGATCTAAAGCAGCCCGTCATCAAGACGCTGTCACAAGCGGAGAATCTCGCTGAACAGCTCCAGGACTTCGCACATTTCAACGGCCACGACCAGCTATCGCTGGCTTTGAGCAAAGTTAACGACTTGCTTCACGACCTTAAACTCTCCCGTAAGACACAGTCAAGCATAACTGATTTTTTCTCATAACGGTGTCATAAATGTAGTGCTCCTCGGTTTCAAATAACTAAGCATTAACGGCACTATTGCAACGTTCCGATTTTAGCCAGTTTTTAAGTTCGCTTTTGTAGGATAAAGTGAGCTTACACTAGGGTTTGATACAGTACGTCTATTTTGCGTTTAGTTACGTATAATCTTTATATGGACTCAATTGTTACTGTTGTGAGCAATTAAATGTACATTTAGTGATTTATAAACATTGTGTACTGTGAATTTTTGGTCAAATGTTGGGATAAACCCTAAACCTCTTTTGAGCGGTCAACCTCTATTTAGCGGTCAGTAAGCTAAGTCCCCTGGGTGACCGCTTAATAGAGGTTCAATTGTACATATAATTGTCAGTGAGCAGAAACAGAATTATAGTAATATCAATGCAAGGCTAACAAATTATCATCGCCGTGAAAGTATAACAAAGCTGATGTTAAATTGTAAACTGTTTATCAAAGCTCCATTGTAGATTTTCATTTTGCAATTATTTTCTTCGCAAATTATCCAGGACCATTCTAGCCGCACTCCACTTCAACTATAACTTGCATCGAGAAACTCAACTAGACAGAGAGAAAAACCCTAAACTAAAGGTTTTGTACCCAAAGTTTAAAGAGAGAGAGGCTGTAGTCAGAGAAGTGAAAATTAAACAGAATTACGGTTAGTAATGTATTATTTTAAAGCTTATAACTGATATAATATTTATCAGGACACAATATAATTAATTTGCTTTTATTTTATTTTATGATTTTATTTTGGGTTTTTTATTCTGATTTTAGATTATGTAAGCGAAAGATATGAACCTTTGTTGTCTACAAAGAGGGAGGATCTTAAAGAGATCAGAGAAAAGTGCGAAAAACAAGTTCCACTGCCCTTGCATACTTTGCTGAAGGATACGGAGAACAAATATGATGCAGTTAAAAAGCACAAGGAGAGAAAAGAGAAAATAACAACAACTTTTCCTCCAACATGTTCTTGTATACAAATACATACTTTCTTTTCTAAAAATTAATTTTAATTTTTTTACATATCTTACAGAAAAAGACTGACCTTTTTCCTATTTTCAGAAGACTTAAAGCAAGGATTCTCACAAACTCAGCCATGGTTTTCATCAGGCTATGAAGGCTGAGAGAATCTGTTTTATTTTTTTCATAAAATAATTAATAAGCAATCTACGAAGCCAGATTAGCTTTTACTTATGTTATGAAGTTACAAATTCTTACAACATTGCAAC
>JAOBBB020344683.1:0-10338 GCA_025331005.2 Zoanthus gigantus | reverse complement strand
CATCAATATTTTAAAAAAATTTTTTTTATTTTTTTTTTTTTACGTTTTTTTTTTTTAAAACCAAAAAAAAAAAAAAATTTTAAAAAAAAAAAAAAAAAAAAAAAAAAAAACGCCACTTTTTGTTTGCATGATATAAAGAAAAACAGCTCTTTCGTAGACTTAGAAATTAAAACCTTTAAACGCTGCACAAAATGATCAGATATTATTCTACCTACAATATAAACTCATGCTATAGTGCCATACTTTGAATGAAATCTAAAGAAAGTACTATGAAATCTAGTGCTTCAAATGACATTTAAACATTTCCGATTAAATCCCTCAAGTTTTTAGTAAAACTAATCAGTCTATTGGAAATCACTGTGAAGTGAAATGCAGGAACGTTCAAGACCAAATGAAGTATGAAAAGCATCACGTTCGAGTATTTGAAATACACGCAGAAATTTTGAAGGCAAACACTGAGAAAAACGCGCAGGTAAAGCTACGAATACGGAAAAACATGAAATCCTATAAAATCTATCATGCCAAATAATACGACACTCGTTAATATCAGCAAAAGATGTAGACAGCGAGCAGTCCCTTTCTTTTCCTCATCAAGCAGTCGAATTTAGAAGTTCGAGGGGCGAAATTGCAAGCAAAAACCGGATAGGTACTTCATATATGGTACATGATGGTGGAGCATACTTGTAATAACATTAGAGTTGATCATATACCATGTTATTATATGTATGCTCCACCATCATGTACCATATATGAAGGACCTACCAAAAACCGTTCAGAAACTGCTGACTGGTTGTATTGTGGGCGGTATTTGGCTGTATTTGGTTGTATATGGTGGCCGAGAACTGCCAACAAAAATTTGACGTATTTTTGTGTAATAGATTTTAGTTTCACTGAAAAAAAAAACTAATATGAAATACAAAGTAAAATGAAATGAAATTTAAAAGTATATTGAATTTGAAAAGTAAAACCACTTCACTTTAAAGTTAAACTAAAATGGAAATACAGTTCAAAGTAAAATATAAAATCAATTTCAAATGAAATTCAAAGTGCAAGTGAAAGCGAATTATAAGTGTAAAATAAAATGCAAATTAAAGCACAATGCAAAATAAGTAGAAGGCAAAGTGTAGGTAAACTGAAATGAAATACGTTTTGAAAGAAGAATGAAAAATAATGTTAATGGCAGCGCTCGGCCATACCAAAAGTTACATTCAAAGTGAAAATCGATTTTCGCATGGCCGAGCGCTGCCACTACCAGCATACCTTGCGATATTTAATCTTCCCATCATGCCGTACGTATATTCACCAATCTTTCAAAATGGCGGACGGTCGTATGGCAACTTGGGTCCATGATGACAATCTTAAGGAAGCTATGTCTCGATATGTGCAACAAAGTTTGCAAAGATCAGAAATGTTGGATTTTTTGACGCGTGATTTTCCACAATACCCGTGGAGCATACGGAGCCTTGATAGGAGGCTTCGTCATTTCGAAATTTACTATAATAGCAACAGCGTTGGGATTCATGATGTTACGGAGGCTGTCGAGAACGAGTTGAAAGGCCCCGGACAGCTCTTAGGTTACCGAGCAATGCATAAGAAGATTAGACAAGAATATGGGCTTAATGTTACGAGAGACAAAGTTTATGATGTTATGTACGAATTGGACCCAGAAGGACTCGAAGCGCGTGGTGGTGTTGGAGCTAAGAAGGAACGAAGGAAAGGAAACTTCACGACTCGGGGTGCCAACTGGGTCCACTCTTTAGATGGCCATGACAAACTCATGGGCTACCAAAACTCCACTTTTCCCTTAGCAATATATGGTTGCATGGATACTGCAAGCAGGAAGCTGCTTTGGCTAAAAGTTTGGAGTACAAATTCCGATCCACAGTTAATTGGAAAATGGTACCTGGAACACCTACTTCAAACGAAGGTTATATCTGTTATACTTAGAGTTGACAAGGGAACTGAGACCGGTACCATGGCCACTATACATTCCTTCTTACGCCGGCATCATGGAGATATGGATCCACACGATACTGTTGTGTATGGCCCTTCAACTTCAAATCAGGTAAGTAACACTGACCAACACTACACATGTGCACAGTGCTAACTAGTCTTTTAGACACTATTAAAGTTTTCCCATAATGGCCCCTTGCAGACAAAAGTGGCGGTGAGCAATATGTTGACCTGAATGTAATAACGCCTTTGGAAACCTTTTCATAACAACCAATCAACGAAAATTGAAATTCTGCGACTGCTTCAGAGGAGAAGTGGTCTTCAAAATTTAATGAAATGTGAAGTCTACAGGTTTTTAAGAATACCAATAATGATTATTATTTAGTAAGCTTTTATGAAGGAAATATTTTCTGAAATCTTGTAGATGGTGTTTTCAGGCACACAGATTTAGACATTTTTACAGGGATACTCATGTGCAGGAAATTGAAGATGACCACCTCATATCGAAGGTGACCCCTCTTGTCCTACCAAAGGGTAGCAAAAACTGGCCAAATACAGGTGTCACTTTGTGCATACAGTAGGCCTTCTTCAGTGTGAAATCAATAAATGCTCAGTTAGCCCTAACATATTAGTTTTCAATTTTCTTCGAGCATCTATCTCATTCTGTAGTGGTTAAAAATTTGCTTTTATTCATCCTAAACATCACTTAGCAATACATGTCCCCATCCATGACATCACATATAATTTACTTATTTTTAGATAGAGAGGTGGTGGAAAGAACTGCACGAGAGAATGGAGAAGTACTTTAAAAACCAATTAGCCTGGCTGAAGGACCAGGGCCATTACAATCCTCACAGTGATACAGACAGGTACTTAGAGCAAGCAGTGTTCTCAATTTGCTATTTTCTGTTGTAAAAATTACTTACTCATGAATGTAGCTTACAACTCATGTCAAAAATCAATTGGCGAAAAATTATCTTGGCCTCTTTTGTTCCCATTGCCTCATTTTTTACTGAATCTACCATTGATTTTGTAAAATAACTGAAACACAAACAGTTCATCATTGTTGTGCCAGGGCTTTTGCTAAGGGCCAGGCACCAAGGAAACTGACCAGTTGAAAGGTTGGTTTGATCTGCGTGGTTTGACTATTTAGAGGAGAGTTTTTCCTAAAAAGAAGTTCAATTCAAAAAGTTTTGTGTGTCTACAAAAAGGCAGTTGTCCTCCTTTAGACCTACATTTTTCTAACTACTTTTTTTTAACTCTTAGGCTACTTTTGGCATTTGTCATGGTACCACTGGTTCAAAAAGAGCTAGATGTCTTTCGCGAGACTGTATGGAATACACACCGAATAAGAGCACAGAAAGATATCAATCTTCCTGTGGGCATCCCCAATCACATATACAATTTTCCCGATCAATATGGCCTTGAACAATGTGGTAGGTACATGACTTTATATTGTCCTGAAGGTATACTGTCATACCAAAATCCCTTCCCTTCCCCCCTCATGTTTGTGTATAGTTTTGTTTAGACCTCCAAATGGAAAATTTATAGGTAGGAAACACCTTTAATCCCTGATGGTGATTCATTGATGTCAAAACTGGATGTATGTGAAGCAGAGGCAAAACCATGAAGTAGATTATAATGGGTCACATAAAATTCAGATGATTAATTTAATGTTGCCCTCTTAATATCGACAGGTTTTCTGGTAACTGAAGAACAATTAGAAGAGGCAGCAACCGAGTCTGGAGTTCTTCACACGTCTGATGATTTTCTTCCTCCAGAAGTGAGAGCCGAGTGTCAAAGAATTATTCCAGACTTTGAAAACATAAGGCCAAATGAATGCAATGATGCATATCTGTACTTAAAAAGCAAATTTTCACTCTAATTTTGACCAAATTTATCTTTATTTGAACTGTAACAGGAAAAAGGAAACTGCATTTTGTCATTTATAGGCTGTATAGCATGAATAATAATAGAAAAACAGAATAAGGAATATGCTATCTGTCCAAGAAAATGACTGATTTCTACGAAAGAGTATGTCATCCACAACAGGTTCAAAATCACATTCTGAAATTTTGTTTTATTTAATCAGTTCTTTTGTTTGGTCCAAAATCCTTGCCAGCTGTTTTTGTGACCCAGATAAAATATTGTTGCAAATCGGTATAAATAATTATAGTTAACCTACAAGTCAAAGCTATACTGAGACAAACAAAGTAGCAAATATATTTTTGTATCATCTTGCAAATGTTATAAATGAAAACAAATATTCCATTTGGAAGCGAAATAATTTTATTTTGCGTTATAACAACCAAACTGGCTTGAATTGTGATCTTGAATTGTGTTGTGGGAACAAAAATCGCTGGCAAGGTGTAATCACTGGCAGCTGGCTGCTATTTTGAACACTGCACAAGCCTTTCCCTGAGAAAAAATGCAGATGTGCTGAAAATTGCATATAGGCATGCAGTGGCATGCAATTTTATTTTTATGTGTTTAGCTATTATAATTTAAATGTTAATTTGACCTTACAAAATATAATTTGGAAATTCTTTTCCATTTTTCAGCCAAAAACATCAAAATATGTTTTTAGCAAATGTTTTATTTCAACAACAAATATCTGTGTATAAGTTTTATCACTAGCAGTAAGAAATAATTTGGGATAGAGAAAACGTTCTTAAAAGTTTTTACTTTAATTACAAGTATTTAAAAATAGCAGTACTGTCAGTACTTGTTCAGAGTTGTGCACTGACCCGTAACTTGGATTTGGAAATATTTCGTTTTTAAAATAAAAGATGATAAATCAACCACATGGAGATCTGAACCAAAACAAAATAATTCTAGACTAAATTAATTTAATAAATGGTAGATATTTGACACACTGTTTCTAAGCTAGTCAACATCTTTTTTAATTAAAATCATACTTAATTTTTAATGTTTTAGACATGTGATAAATCGCTCGCCTCAAGAAATTTACGCATGTGCAGAGACGTGCACATGTGATCGCATGCCTCTCAGGGAAAAGCTTGCATCCAGTAACAGTGACAACAGTAACTTAACTAACAAGAATTAAACAGCAAAGAAACCAATAACATGAAACACATCAGTCCAGTTGCGTGGGCAGGGTAAACAAAGTTAATTATTTTGCTCTGAGCAGTCCATTTGTGCAGACTGGCAATAACCTTGCAATTCTTTTTTGATTGTATATTGCCATCATTTTGATTGCACTGCACAAAGAGGTCTGTGGCAGGCATTCTTTGTAAAGTAAAGCTCTTTTTGTCACGTCTCAATCACATATTTGTTAAGAGTGTACCTTGAGATATTTTATCTAATTTGTGCTGCCAACTGGGACCTTAGTCAACTTAGGCTGGCCAGCTCAACATAAAAATAACTTTAAAATGTCAGCTAATAAGCATTCATTCCATAGATACTGAGATTTACACAGGGAAATTCCATTTCATAAATATTTCACTCATTGCTCTCAGCAAATCAGAGAGGCGAAAGATGGTTTTCACTAGTGATTTTTCATTGTTCACACTTTTGATTGGATGCATGTACAATGTTTTTTTTTCACTAGTGAGCAAAAATCATATGTCCAATCAGAAGTGAGAACAATGAAAGTTCAGTGTTAACAAACTTTCCTGGCGCCTTTGTCACTGAAACTTGAAAATGGTGGAAAGCAGCTTGACAAGCTTTGTGGCGCTTGACAGCTCAATAGAGTCGTTCATTGAAGAGCAGGAGATTCCAATTATATTACTCTAAAAAAATGAGAAGAGAAGTGTCCTTATAATATATACAAATGGTAAAACTATATTTTTAAAAAACAAACGTTTTCAACCACTTGGGTCATCATCAGGTAAATTATTCTAAGCTAACAGAGAACTAAGTATTTATAAATTAAACTGACAGGCTATTGTTCATGTAATTCCCATAGGGAAGAGAGAGCCGTGTGTGAAGAGTTGACCCAAGTGGTTGAAAACGTTTGTTTTAATTTAAAAATATAGTTTTACCATTTGTATATATTACATTTTATAATCGGCACTTATGTCTCTAAAGCTAACTTAGTTTTCCATCTTTCTCAGGTCAGCAAATGATTACTAACATCTACTGGGAACTAAACTGTGATGGTTTATTGCTCCGTCCACCTAGGGGGAGTTAAGAAAACTGGAGATAAGACCGACTCTAATACACCACTTTACTAATGCAAATTTTTGTTCTCCCCAGTCCTTTGTGGGGACAAAAAAACTGCAAATCTGGTGAATTAATAAGACAAAATGGGACCGAGTAACACTATTTTGCCCCCAGAGAGGCCTGAAACTGGCAAAAATTTGTATTAGTAAAATGGCGTATTAGGCGTTACACATGTAAAAATATTTAGTTGAGGTGTATATAATGATGAAGGAAATAATGAGCGTAAATTTTAGTTTATGTTTCTCATATTATACTGCAAAATGTGAGTTGGTGAGATTTTGCCTACCAGCTTCAAGGTTACACTCTGAGAATCAATCCTTACCCGATGATGACTTTTAATCGATAACGTTAGGGTAAATTTGTATATTTGAAATGAATACTGAGTTTAAGACTGAACCGTTGTAGGTATGAAAACAATTTTAAAATTGCAATGAGGCAGCCGAGCGAAGATGCGAGGCTGGCGAGGCGCCAGAATCATTTGGCTGTGCGAGGTTGAGACAGACGGAAAAAATCCCTCTGATCCGGAGAGATGTAAGTAATGTAAAATTTTATGATGTCATGCCAAAGAGGCCTTTTGTCTTCGAATGGACCAATCACAGAGCATTAACCTTGTGACGTCAAGGCAGCATGGGGACCTTGTGGTCGGAAAGCAGAGATCTTACAACTGCACCAACCTTGTCCGCCCTCTCTACACACAACTTTGACAATATTCTGATGAGATTTTCTTTAATAAATGTGGCACGGCCCTTTGCCAAAGAACATTTTATTATGGAAAATACTGTTACTACTTTCTCAAATCCAAAATACATAAACTTTACTGATACCTGTAACTGTAGCCTCCAAATTCAAAATCAATAAATTTTAAGTAATTTTCTCCATCGCAATTTTCTTCTTTGCCTTCCATTCTGAGAATATTACCTGTCGTAAAAAAACCAATGAAGAACGAAAAAACAAAAAACACTTGCCTCTGCACCTTATTTTTGTTTACTAGAATGAATATTACGACAATTAATCTTCTTTTAGAAACTTGTTTTTTTATTAGTATGCCCACAGGCTACCCAAACTTAAAATTCTACTTTTTTTATGCGTCTATGATCTACGACTTGTTTCTAAAGTTTTGGTACAAACGATGGTTGTACTTAGTGTTAGATACTACATATTTAAGTAACAGTTTCCGTATAAGAGAATGTATGGGAAATTTGTTGTCTCTCTAAAAACGTGTAAATTACTACATAGTTTGAAATAAATTTTATCTACCTCTGTTTGTTTATTTGTGTTTTACACCGGGTTTTTTGTTATTTTGAGGCCGCTGGGCGGATATATTCAAAAACGTTTTGCTCCCTTCATAAAAATATTAAAGGCAGCAAACTCAATCGCTTCAAGATCAGATTTGACTCCACAAATCGCTCTCAGTCCAAGAAATTTCCCAAATCCCAAAAAGAACATCAGTATCTAAAAGCCCAATAAATATTGCTTCATATTATTAATTTTTGCTTTGGTGGTCGAAAGATTTTAGAAAACTAAGAAATTTTGAGTAAAGTTCATGGATTAGCTGTTCAGCTTTCCTAGAAGGCTTGTGCTATGCACTGCGGCAACAAAACGTTACTCGAAGAAAGGAACGTGTTTCTTCTTCTCTCTAATTGGTCGTGCGCGACCAATTCAAATGGACCAATCATTATATAAAATATTAAATAAGAAATTAGCAAGATTTTTGGAAACATGAATTTGAAATTGCGTTGAAAATCGTAAGCTAACTTGTAGAACATCTTTTGATCACTCTCATCGCTTTACAGTCATATAAAACCTTCCCGTTTTTTAGTGTCTTAGGCCCCGTCCACACGTATCCGGAGATTTTTGTACCCACAAAATTTTTTATGCGGATACAAAAATATCTGCGTCCCCACGTAGTGTATACGAATCGTATACAACCGTCCACACGTAGCCGATTCGTATCCGGATATCTCAAAGGATTAGTCAACAGAGCAGGAAAATCTCGCGCGGAAAAGACTGGTTCTGATACTGTGACGTCAGCGTATTCAAAAATATACGGATAGGAGCGTCCACACGTATCCGGATACACAGCGTATCCAGAAATTTCCACTCTGGAGAGCGTATACAGAAATCTCCGGATACAACGAGCGTATACGGCGGACACGTGTGGACGCTAGGTGTATCCGCAAAAAAAATTTGCGGATACAAAAATCTCCGGATACGTGTGGACGGGGCCTTATTCACCAATCAGAACATGCAAATTAAGCTATTCACCGGTTATTGTATAATGCTAAAAAGCTCACATATGAATTATAATACACTCAAAACTGTTATATAATCGAAATATCATAATTCAACAAAACTGTTTCCTAACCTTCTTGGAGATCATTATGACAAAAAACAACACTGGAACCTGCAGCCTCTAAATATTGCCTGTAAAATTAATTAAAATCACACAGCATATATTAGTAATTCAGTACACAAACTCGAAATAAGCCTGTATAGCTAGATTTATTTTAGCAATTTTACATTATACGATATATATATACACTGCATATGAATATGCATACTTGGGACTCAAAACAGTTTGTTTTTTTCAAACCATTTTATTTTTTCATATCAGTCTGAGACCAATAACTGGTGATATACCTATAAAAAAATGGCATAGTGCTGGTAACAGCTACTTGTGTGGTGAAGTGGAGATGAATTATATAACTGTAGGACTACATACTGTATACCGATCCAGACCGATCAAAAGTCGATCAGTAGTTCAAATCTTGGTGTGTACCAAATTCAAAAAAAAAACAGAAGAAATAGAAAAAATGTGTGGCAGTATAATGTAAGGTAAGATTGTAAGAACAGGCGGCAAAGAATTGTAGGTAGGGGAGAGGTAAGTAGAAATTGATTGGTGGGTGACCTGAGGAGGAGTAGGTGGAAAATGAGAAAGGAATTTCCCAATTCTTCTATAACTAAACCCTAAAAAATAATAATAATAAAGCCTTTTTTTCAGACAGCTTATAAAAAACTGATACATAAATTAAACCAGTTTTTAAAGAATGAACTTACTTAAAAAATATTAACTGGTTTAAATAAAATCTGAGCCAAGGAAAAATTGAACCCGAACATATAACATGCATTCATTTTATTACCTTAGAAACTCATATTCTTTATGCAAGTCAATATTACGAATCATTTGTAGTTTCTGCAATTTTTCTGGATCATCGAAATTGATGACATTATCGATGTCTTCTAAAAATCTGTTAACCAAAAACACTAGCAGTTAAACTGTGCTAGTTACGTCTTCTTTATACACATGTTTTGTATGTCATTTCATATACTGGCATACAGCTGTGTAAATGGAATGCTGCATTAGTGTTTCTACAGAAACAGCGAGCCTAATTCATAAATTGCTAAGGTGCACATGCATGGTAACTAGTGAAAAGAATTTTATAACTGCATGATGTTTTGAACTGTAGTCCTTCGTCAGAAAGAATGTGTGGATAAAGATAAATATAAAACGAATGTTTCACATTCAATTAACCTTCTGTTGTTCCCAAACCTTTTTGTCTTTTTAACATATTTTTTCTCACACATCTCTATCCTTTTATTTTGCTTTTGTTTTTTACATATTACCTATCTCACTGCATTATTATGCTTACTATATTTATTTGCATCACCTCTTTATTTAGCTCTAAAATGTCAGTTATAAAATTCTTTTCACTACAGTGTACAATTAACTTATCTACACATTTACAAAACTGACAGGTTAAAATATTCTGGCAGATTGAAAAAATTATGTTACTCTTAAAACTGCCACAGTCAGAATAAAATTGAAAATGTTACAAAAACAATTTATTTAGTTCAAAAGCATTTTAAAATATTTGCAATCTTTTCTGAAATATTATAAAATATTTGTTACATCCAACCAGTAATAATTACAAGCTCTACAGCAACTGTCATTGTGCAAACTGTAATTTTGTATCATGTACTGTATGTATGTACGTGATTGTCTGTCTTTATTGAACTCCCTCATCATAATCCAGTCTAATTACTCTACTCGTAGTGTAACAAACGAACAGGCTCTGTTGAAATCGTTCAGAACAAATATAAGAAAATTCTGTCCTACTGTCACTGGCTCATATTTCTGGAACAACATTCCTCTATCAGTTAGATCAAAACCCACAAAAGATCTTTTTAAAATGCACCTAA
>JAOBBB020344588.1:0-10339 GCA_025331005.2 Zoanthus gigantus | reverse complement strand
CTTTTAAAGCACAACATATATACTGTACTGTACATTGTATTATTTTGTAATTTATTGTATATTGTCAATAAATAAATAAATTAATAATAAAAAAAAAGGAAAAAAAAGTATATTACAATTCTAAAACTACAAATAAAAAACAAATAAACTTTGTTATGATCATTCTTTGCTGATTTCGACAAATGGGATTGAAAATATCATGCACATTAAGGGAAATTTAAGATGGCAAGGAGTATTTTATCCTGTTCAATTATGATATTGATTACACCTGTTTTCTTATAATATGCATTCCTATTACAAGTAGAAAAAAGAGATTAAAACATTTAGCATCAAACATATATTTAATGTTTTCATACTTTTTTGCTTGTCCTGTAAGTTTTTCATTCATGTTTCATGTGGGAAAACACCTTGTAAGACACGCTTCTCATATACTTGAAAGAAGAATAATTCTTATTTAAATATTAAATTAAAGCTACAGACACACATTCAAAAGACCATTATTTTTAAAATATGTTTGAAAGAATTGTCAACAGAGCAACTTGTTTGAAATCATTTTCAACTCTATTGTAGAAAGAAAAAGATTCAAAGACAAAGCGTGTAACATTATCGATAATTTCTCAAGCAATAAAAGTTTTAAAATTTAAAAACAAAAAATCAAGCTTTCGGACTATGCATCCATCGTCAGGATAAATGGTAATACAACTAACTACTTGGAACTATTTATATTGTTTACAATAGTTTCTTAATTGTTTCACAAATCGATCTCAAGAATAAAGTAGCAGCAACTCATGTAGGTTATAGCCATCTTAACATTTACTTAAACTCTGCATCACAAGAATATTTTCAGAAAAAGATTTTACTTTTATGAAAGATTAATGTTGCTATAAATTTCAAGTCTGAATTTGAATTTTTGTCTCTTTTTTTTCTCTCCTTAGCTCCACTCCCAACCAAATGTTTTTCTCGATTTTTGTTATTCTTTGGCCTTTTGTTTCTGTCCTCTATCATCCCAAATTTTCGATTTTTTCACCGTTAGAGATAAAGGGCCATCAAAATAAATCTGGATGGATTCCATCCGTAAAGTTGAATGGTCATCAGAAATAAATGGATGCTGCGATGGTTAAATGCGTTTTTCGTGTTAAAGAGTAGAAGTTGGAAACATTTTACTTGCGAAGTTTTCGTTTCGACTTAGTGGTACTTTACCCCCATACAACTTACAAGTCGAAAGTGAAGAAACTTCTTTCACAGACTTATTTGAACAATAAAGTATGAAAACGAACGTTGAAAAAACTCAGAGCAACCGTTAGTAACGAAAATGCCCCCCAGTGAGTGTGAGCATGCCCCCTGCTTATTTACAGGGTTTGCGTTTTCAAAGCCTAGCATCACGAACCCCGTCAACTAATATTTACAGGAAATTTACAGAGTTTCAGAAAATAACTTACAGCTTATTTACAAACTTCGATTTTTATACTTATTTACAGGGTTTGTGTTTTTAAGATCTTCCATCACCAACCCTGTTAATTATTATTTACAGGATATTTACAGTAAAGATTTAAAACAGAAAATCTGTGAATTTTATTTTCAGGTTTTCAAACCATGGAAATAGTAATTTACAGTTTGTAAATCAAAATTTCCATAAAATTTTCATGCTATGGAAAATTTTCCAATTTTCCATTTGATCTGGCCTAGGTGTTCACATTTTTTTGTGATCATAATTCGAGGTGAAATTGAAACTCAAATCAATTGAAAAAACCTGAGTGATATTGATAGTAATAATTTTAAGAATGTCAGAAGGGTTGTCCACGGATTGTATACTATTTTGTGTGAAACTTTGTACAAAAGATTGATTTCTTGATTTGTTTTTTTTAGGATGTCGGTGCGGTTTATTGTCTCAGAACGATCTGGGTGTGGTAAGGGCCTCATGGTACGAAGGCTAAGTACGCCACTAGAAAGCTTCCTCAACAATGAAATTGTGACGAGACAGCTTAAAGCACTTGGTCGCGACTCGCCCTTATGTATTACTGTCCCTATCCATGGAAAAATGGTCGACAAATCAGCCGTTGTAGAGGCTCTTAATCCTCACGCCGTGCTCCCAAACATTCCCCTTTCCAGAATATTCCATCTGGATATTTCACCATCGGTAGGTAATCCGAAACCACGACAGAACGACCGACGAATCTCATGCTGTGGGTTGACGCAGTCTCTTAAGGGAAAAATTGGAAGTATTACTGTGAAATAGTTTTAATTCTCTTGATGATCTTGATACATGTGTTTCTATCTCAATACGATTTTTTAAAAAAGCTGTTACTACACTTGCGGATAAATGAGAGGAGAACTGGACTTTGATTGGCTTGTATCATAACACCAGTGGTACCAAAAAATTGCTTGTTGGCTAGAGTTGTTTTTATTTTTTGTTCAATTGTTTTGATTTTTTTAGAAATACTAGGATTGGATTCTTCATTCAAACGGGTTCAAAAATCAAGCTAGGTTAATGTAATGGAAATGTAATTTCTTCAACGTTTTAGCTATGTTTAGTTAAAGCCTTGTAGCTTTGTAGCCTTTAACGTTTCAATATTGGTTAATATTTTATTGAAGCTGCTAATTATTCTATATAGATACCAAAACAAGATCTCATAGGTTATGTATTCTTGTTGGTAAAACATTTAATTATTTTAACTATTAAATATCACCGAACATCACACAACACCGAACGAAATAGGACGAAAACAAATGAAGAATGCAAGCTAAACGTAGACATGTAAAGCAGCGGTTTTTTGCAAGCCCAAACCCTCCGTGATCTGCTTTTGTGCAGGAGCCCTTTGTTCACTAACGTTGCTTAACACCTAAAAATTCGGACCAGAGCAATAAAAACAGCTTGATATCCTAGATCAATCGTTTTGAAAGGCATAAACTACCCATAGCGGAAAATGTCCATATATAAACAATAGTATACTCTCCCGAATGCTGCTGTACTTACTCTCCCATTAAAATTTGGTAACAGTTTTTCTCATACGATTTCTTCCTTTTTTTTCAGGTGTCAAACGGCCTCGACTCTTTCCTTTTTAACTTGTTAATTCTGGGAACATTAAAAGACAATCGAGGACGAATTTGGAGAAAGCGGCCCTGTGATATGTATGCCGTAGAAATCACTACTACCCAACATGCAAATGTAAGTCAAATGAGTAGCAAAAGATCACTATCCAAGGAAGCTAGCAGTGATGGAACTGGGGTAAGAATTATCATTAACTTATGGGAATAAACTAAATATTTTTTCTGATGAAAAATATAAGAGAGTTACTATTCAAAAATTAGTGGGATGTCTAAATTTTTGTAATTGCGATTGGATATTTTGAGGAGTAGTAGTAAAAGGCGGGTTCTTTGACAAAATCTCCAGAGGCTTAAAACACATAATTTTCAATAGTTCCCGAGGCCTGAATGACAAGAAACAAGAAAAATAATATCAGGTGCAAAAGCAATAAGCAACATGCGGCTAAACAACTTATTGTAGGCTTACAACAACTTACTCAACAACCTATTGCAAATATTATGGATCAGCCTATTCCTGAAATCAATGTACCTATATTTAAACCAACGAAGGCTTCTCAAACGGTGAGCAAACCAGCTTCTAAGTCTGCTTCTTAAGTGCAAAAGAATTTGAACGAATTTGCAGATTGGATTCTGTCATATGTTCCACCGGAGATTAAAAAACCTATTAATATCAGATTGGAGAAGTTGAAGAAGGTAAATGATATATACAACAGGCTCAAGAAACCAAAGATACAAAAGAAAGGTTCCGCGATGAAGGGCTTTCTAACATCTTATAGAATAAAAGGCAAAAAGAAGACTAATTCCAAAACTTTTTTAAAAAATAATAAAAATAGTATTATTGATTAAATCAAAAAGCAAAATAAGTCGATTAAGATCAAATTTATTCTAGAATGTGAATTTTTCAAAAAAGGCGAACGGCTTTGTTGGATACTCTACGGATATTTTCACAGTAAAATAGAAATTATCACAGAGGCAACCAATCTAGAGGATGTACACCAAAGGGCTGCCGAGAGTATTTTAGAAAAGGTTAGTAACTTTCAAAACCAAGGATCAGGATGGATATTCAAACGCGTTGTCGCCCTCGATATTCACATTAATAAGTATAACCCTATTATAGCTCGGTCGTATATAGATCTCCCGCAAGAGTTCAAGCTGAAAAGGCTATTGGTAACCTCCCAAATGAGGATAATCAATGCTTCAAATGGGCTGTTACATCAGCTGTGTTTCCATCAAAGCTGCATCAAGAAAGAATTACGAAACTTATGAAAGGAAACTCTGAAAAATTCAACTGGGAAGGAACTGAATTTCCTATGCAAGTGGATAAGATAGATATCTATGAGAAGAATACTAGTAAATATGGTATTAATGTCTATGGGTATAAGAAAAAAAGGGTATATCCACTTCCAATAACTAAGAATGAAGATAGGAAAAAAACAATAAACCTTCTTATGATATCAAACAGTAAAACTGATTGCTGGATAAAAAAATATGTGGAGACTATAATTATTACAATTTAATAAATACAAGAGCGTGAGATATTATTGTGAAAGATGCCTCAACCCATTTAAGACGGCAAAGATATTAGACAAGCATGTAGCTTATTGTAAGAACCATGATGCTGTAAAAATAACACTACCAAAGGAGAGCACTTTGCTATCTTTCAAAAATTATAATAATTCTATACCGGTTCCGTTTGTGATAACCAATTTTGAATGTTTAACAGAAAATTTAGATACATGTCAACCAGAAGAACAGAAGTCATATACACAACAGTATCAAAAGTATAAACCATCAGGGTTCTGCTATTTGATCAAATGCTATGATGACAGCTTATACGAGCCTAAACTACATAGATATACCGCAAAATCTGAGGATGAAGATCCATTTGTGGAATCAATAGAGAGATCAGTCAGGAAATTATATTCAAAAGTTCATTATTACAGTAAAGTTAGGATGATGGATAAGGATAAATAGAATTATAAAAAGGCAACTCACTGTCATATCTGTGACAAAGAATTATAAGGAGATAACTTATTGGATCACGACCACCTTACTGGTAAATACCGTGGTGCAGCTTACAAAAATTGCAATTTAAATTATAAGATACCAAAGTTCATTCCTGTGATATTCCATAATCTTACTAGTTACGATGCCGATCTATTTATCAAGATACTTGGTGTAACAAAAGGAAAGACTGCATTTCTAATAACGAAGAGCGTTACATCATTTTTAAGAAAGAAGTTTTAGTAGACCTATTTATAAACAAAGTGGGGAAAGCTTATAACGTTAAAAAAGAGATTAGATTTATAGAGAGTTTCAATTTTATGGCATCATCACTAGATGGACTAGTTGGCAATCTAGAAATAGGCTGATTCAGAAATATGAAAAATTTTTATCGGGGGAAAAAGCTTGATTTATTATTGAGAAAAAGTGTATACCCGTAAGAATATGTTGATTGTCTGAATAAACTAAATGAAACAAGCTTGCCTCCAAAGAGTGAATTTTATTCAAAATTAAACAACAAGGATATTTCTGATGCTAATTACAAGCATGCCAAAAAAGTTTGGAAAGCGTTCTATATTAAAAGAATGAGAGATTATCGTAATCTATATCTTCAGTGCGATGTAATTCAGAGATGTATGTTTAGCAAATTACAAATTACAAATTATTACCGAATCTTGAACATAAGACCAAATATGTTGTCCATAACCAGACTTTAAAATTATACGACAGCCTTGGATTGAAAATAACAAAAATCCATAGCGGTATCACATTCCAGGAATCTACATTGTTGAAAGCGTATATTAGTCTTAATACCGAGCTTAGAACTAGGAGTAAAAACGATTTTGAAAAGGATTTTTTCAAGTTGATGAATAATTCGGTTTACGGTAAAACGATGAAAAATATAAGAAGCAGAGTAGACATCAGATTAGCTACTGATAAAAGCCAAGCGAAGAAATTAATATGCCAGCCAAACTATAAGAGACGAACAATATTTTCTGGTTATCTTGTGGCAATTCATATGGGTAAGACAGAACTGATATACAATAAACCAATTTACGTAGGAATGTCAATCTTGGATCTTTCAAAGAGTCTCGTGTATGATTTCCACTATAATTATATCAAGCCAAAATATGGATGTAGAGTAAAGCTGCTTTTCACCCATACAGGTTCATTAATATATGAGATTGAGACAGACGATTTTTACAAGGATATTGAGAAAGATATCGAGAGTAAATTCGATACTTCCTACTACCCAGTAGACCATAAGGGAGTCAAACAATGAGTTAAAAAAAGTAATAGGAATGATGAAGGATGAAACAGCTGGACATGCGTATAAAACTGATAATTAGGCAGTTGGTAAGAGATGCGAGGGTGTGAAGAAATCGGTGGTACAAGAGTCAATATCATTTGACGATTATAAGAATTGCTTATTTGATGGTATGAGAAAAATGAATGTTGTTAGAAGTCATATAAGCATCAAGTGTACACAGAGACGGTTAATATTGTTGCTCAGTCAGGAGATGATGATAAAAGGATTATTGATGGTGATAATACCATACATATGTACACGGTTACAAAATTATAGATGAACATATTTATGATGAATTAGTAGAAATGTTTTTAAAACGCTATGAGGGAGATATAGACCACTTTGATAGAATATCTAATACACAAGATATTATAAATAGAAAATTGATGTTCAAAAGTGAAAAGAAAAATTCGAATATAAAAAGTTGATTTTCATTGGGTTACGCTTCAAAAATTACAATTATGGATGTTCTACAACAATATTGAAAAAGTTGGTTGGAAAAGAGGTGGTTGGAAAAGAGGTGGTTCCAAGGTAGAATTACAAATGTTCATGAACAGTCTCTAAATTGATAAAAACCTCATTCTTGGGCGTCTAAAGTTTCTATAAATCGTCATTTACAACATTTGCTCAAACAAGTTGGTTTAAAAAAGTCGTTTGAAAAAATTTGTTGATAAAAATTGTTGACAAAAGTTGGTTGAAAAAGTTGGTTGAAAAATTAAAAATGTTTATAAACAGCGTCTAAACTAATAAAAAAACTACAATATTCGGCGTTTAAAGCTGCTATAAATCGTCCTTTACAACATTTTTTAAAAAAAATGTTTACTGAAAAAGTTGTTTGAAAAAAGTTGGTTGAAAAACGTTATATACAAAGGTTTTCTACAAAAGTAGGTATACAAAAGTTATTTGAAAATTCTATCAGGTGGAAGCTCAGTATCTTCTGGAACAACTTGTAATTCCTCTCTAACAAAAAATTTTTGGCGCCATTAGAAAGGTAGTTTACTACAGCTCGTACTATATCATAGGTCTCTATTGACCATATAGGATCAGTAGCACGGCGTTTTTCCTTATCACCTTCCAAATCACCATCAGCTTATAAGTAACTAACCTCAACACCTGATTGGGTAATCTAATCTTGTCCAATCCAGCAGGGCGCTTATATTCCATTTTATTTAATTCCACTTCTTTCATTTTCATTACTGTAATACGTTCTTTTCCAGTTTCGTTAATTCATCGCTTTCAAAACTGCCAGCAACCGTTGTATCCATTTTCTTGATCATCTGATATTATTTCTAGCGCATATTGATGACCAAACAATCGTTGAGCTAGTTTTCTATTTGTTCTTTCTACAAACGCTTGTGCTTTATGGTTTCCAGACTCGCTACGTTGGATGGCAACATGCTTCTTCATCAATCTTGGTACATCACCCAAGAATTCTCTACCAGTATCAACCATCAATGAATCTGGCCTATTTAATTTTTTAGAATAAATGTTTCTAAAAGCTTTTGCTACCTCATTTGATACTTTAGAAGTTAACGGCTCAGCATCCTTGTACCTTGTGGCTATATCAACAACGACTAAAGCATGACGATAAGTCCTATCATTGATAGTAGAAATAATAAAATTGCTTGATGTATCTGATTCGGCTTATCAATAGGCAGTGTGGTCTAGGAATATACATTGGTTTTGGTAGATATATCTACCAATGTGCTTGTTTCTCGAGCCATTGTTTTGTATCTATCTGATCTCCAACAAGAACTAAATCGAGACAAAATTCTCAATAAATACATGCGGGTATGTAGTATATTAATCAAATGTTGTGCAGTCGGCGAATCATTATCAATCGTTCTCGGTGTATCTGGCATTACTACAAGCCTTACTGGTGTAGGATTGCCCATCGGAGCTTCGTTAGCCGCTGTTCGTGGCCTTTTTGGTATAACAAGCGTGGTAACAGGAGTCTTTGCTAAAAGGTTTGCACCAAAATTGAGTAAGCACAAACAGACAGCTTCTATCTGTGCTGCTAAGATTAACAGTATGAAGAAGATTGTTTCTAAAGTATTGGCTGATTGTAAGTTCAGTCATGAAGAAATTTTTAACATTCAAGCAGAACTTAACAAGTAGTATGATATGAGGCGAACAATAAGAGAGAGAATAAAAAAGACTCAGGACAAGGTCAGACAGTAGATGTGGAGGCGTTAAGACAACAAATTCCTGCAGAACTTCTAAGAAAATTAGATTCAAATTAGAAATGGATTGTATGTGTAATTTTAATTATGATCCTGATACTCCAATTCTTAGTGCTCCGCCGCTTTATTATTATTTTAGATTATTATTCAAATTATTATTGTATGTTATTAATAACAGATATATGGAATAAATTCAAACAACAATTTCCAAATGCTGATTTTTCTAGACTTAGCGGAAAAGGTTGGTTCGATGATGATCATAACATCTTTGTCTTTGATCCAACTAATCGTGGGCAGTTAAATTCACCAAGCTTTTCAGAAGAGATGAAGCGAGCCTTAGGTTTAATCAAGGAGTCCCCTAGTGAATTAAATCTCAATAATAACCAACGTTGAAAGCATGAGCTGTTGATTGGCATTAAGAACCTACAAATTTAGGAGATAGGTTAGTAAATCATTAAATGAATGATACTTTTCAAATGAAATATCGTGATATATTTATTAATACGGAAATAACTCATTGAGTAGCGGTTTTTCACTGAATGATTTAAGGTTATAGTAACTTAAGTGTTGTCTTATACGGGATCACGTTCATTTATTATTATCTGGTTCGACACACTCTTGCTTATGTTCTTCAATTTTGAGACAGCCATGGTATATAATATTGCCATCTTTTATACTTGTACGACAAAGATTGAGTCACTAATTAAGAGTGATAAATTTCTCCCTTAGCAGTTAGAAAAGTGAAAGTTTTTTGCCCGTCGTTTATTCTTTACTGAAAGCTAATAAACGTAAATAAAAAGTTTCAGGCCCGGGCCTACAGGCCTAATGGCTGGCTACGCCACTGTAAGGCAGACATACAGTATGTCCTGATTTTCTAAGTATGAAATCCATAAACGCTGGATTCATTTTAATATTAGAATACGTTTTACAACATTTGAATGCTTTAAAATGCAGATGCTCGTTAACTTGGAACCAGTATTGCTCAGCTATAAAAAAGTGAAGTTCTACAATTACCAAAAACAAGAGATTTGTTTTTTTTAATGATATTATTTCTTTAACACCTTTCCAGATTTGTTTAGCATTTTTCACATTCTTAGTAAAGTAGTCTTCGTAGTATTTTCGTTTACTTATTAGTATGAGGTACTTTAATTTGTTACGATAAATTTTGTACTTCGAATATATTTCTTTATTTCTTTTTTTTAAATATTTTTTAAATAACATGTTTTTAATTTGAATGGACTTTTTTATTCCTTTAGTGATCCATGGTTTAGATTTGAACTTTTGGCTTCTTTTCTAGAAAGTTTTACTACTAAGAGGAATGTGCTTATCTATTATGGGTGTTATATTATTTAAAAAGGAATCGAATATTTCATTCACATCGTCGTGTTGTGAAAACTGAACTTGCCAATTTATTCCATGTAAATCGTCTAATACTGCTGCTTCATTATACGATGAAAAATCACGTTTATAAATTATGTGCAATGGGTGGGGCTCAATTAATTTGTTGATTATTAAGAAATTGGGAAGATGATCAGTTAGGTCATAAAGAAGGTTACCACTAATGGTGTTGTGAAGATAAGAGTTAAAAAAGATGTTATCAATTAGGGTTGCAGAGTGATCTGTTATGCGAGTTGATCTGTTATGCGGTTGAAGAATCTGAGGTTGAAATGAGTAACTAGCTAAGGTATTAACAAAATCCTCTGTATCTTTCTGTGTGTCACTATTGATTAGGTTGATATTTATGTCGCCCATCCAGACACATTCTTTGTTATTTTTACTTATTTTTTCTAACAAATTA
>JAOBBB020344494.1:0-10339 GCA_025331005.2 Zoanthus gigantus | reverse complement strand
ATATATATATAAAAATTATTTATATTGATTTTGCATATGTAGCCTAAAAATTGGCAACATGAAACTCAGAGTCGCATGCATGTGTTTTTCTAGTCGTTTTTTCTTCACCATTAGTAGTAGAATTAAAAAAAGGTTATAGCAAAACTGCCACAACTTCGGGCAGGCGTGGTTGGTGCAGCTGGTAAGATCTCTTCCTTCCAACCACAAGGTCCCCAGTTTAATCCCCGTTTCTGCCAAGGAGTTTGACTTTCTTTTGGACCACCTAAGCTAACTCAGCTTTCCATCCCTCTGGGGTAAGTAAATGAGTACCTGCAATGGATTAGTGTCCCATCCAGGGGGAGTTAAAGACTCTCATCCGCTTAACACTACAGAAACCGGAGATAAGTGCCGGCTCCATGGGCCACTATACAGCCACTAGGTTCGTAAAGGATTTAGCTTAGCTTAGCCACAACTTCTGATAGGTCCTGAGCCTTTTTCTTTTTAAGTCTTCTTCAGTTAAAATATCAGAGTATAAAAATTTACAGAGAAAAGTTTTAAAGACTTCTTATCTGTATATTAAAACTTTTATATTCTAATATTGCAACTGAAGAAGTCTGAAACAGCTTACTGGATCTTTTGACTCTAGCAGCCTTTTTAAGGGGTATAAAGTTTCTAAGAGCTTCATAAATATATAAACAATAGTGTTACATTAGATAAATGATTTTGTATGTATAATGTTTGCTTATGTGTGTTTTGTTGTAAATCCATTGAAATTCATATCCAGCATCAGCTTGTTCATTCAGGCTAGTTAAAGGTTAGTGACTGATGTGAGTGGTTTATTTACAAATACAGTACACCCTCATGCTGGCAACTTAATGAACGAGAAATTTGAATAATGCACTGAGCAAAGTTGAGTGCATTATGAAGAATTTCAAATTCATTGTGTGGCCACCAAGTCCAAACATGAACTGAAAGTCACTATCCTTTCTAATATGCATTCTGAGTTTTTAATTGTTAATATTCTATTATTATGTCATATAATTTTTTTAAGAATTTTGATTCAATGGGATGCAATGAGTTTCATGGCATATAG
This sequence comes from Zoanthus gigantus, assembly GCA_025331005.2. Classification (NCBI taxonomy): domain Eukaryota; kingdom Metazoa; phylum Cnidaria; class Anthozoa; order Zoantharia; family Zoanthidae; genus Zoanthus; species Zoanthus gigantus. Next base: position 9,267 of record JAOBBB020344494.1, on the reverse strand, counting down.
GGGAGTGAAGTTGCTAGAGCATGCAATGAAGATAGTAGAAAAGGTGCTAGAGAGGAGATTGCAGGGTTAGGGTTAGGGTTAGGGTTATGGTAAAAGTAGACGAGATGCAATTTCGTTTTGTGCCAGGCAAAGGAACGATAGATGCACTGTTCATTCTGAGAAGGCTGCAAGAGGAAAACTTAGACAAGGAGAAGAAGTTGTATATGAGCTTCGTTGACCTGGAGAAGGCATTTGACAGGATCCCGAGGAAGGTATTGGAGTGGGCAATGAGGAAGAAAGTTATACCAGAGGTAATGGTGAGAGCAGTGGTGAGTTTTTATGGTGCTAAGAAAAGAGTCAGAGTTGGGCTGGAGTTGTTTGAGGAGTTTGAGGTGAAAGTTGGTGTGCAACAGGGATCTTTGTTGTGACCGTTGGTTTTTGCGATCATGGTTCATCTGGTTACGGAGAATGTGAGAAAAGGTTTGATGAGTGAGATGTTGTACGCGGATGACTTGGTAACAATGGAGAGACTGACGGACAAGTTCTGGATATGGAAGGAGGCATTCGAGAGCAAGGGGCTGAAGGTGAATCTTGGAAAGACAAAAGTGGTAGTGAGTTGGGCAGAAGGTGAAGTGTCTGTAAGTAGGTTAGATCCATGTGATATTTGTGGGAAGCAAGTAATGGCAAATTCAGTTTTGTGTGTGAAATGTGGGAAATGGACCCATGGAAGATGCGCAAAAGTAAAGAGGGTGACCCCGAGGTTGGGAAGAGAATTTGTGTGTGGAAGATGCAAGCAAGTTGATGAAGGATTAGTAGAACCACTGGAGGAGTTGTGTGACAGGGGCGGCGGAGCACCCTAAAAAGTGGGGGTGCTGAGGAGATAAAAATAAGTAATTTTGTTTTTAACTAAACACAATATATAAGTTTATTATTTTTCATGTCTTTACATCAACACAATCTGATAGAAACAGAGAATATGAAACTAGAGCCTTTTCTAGGGTACGTACTTTTATTAGATGGCATCTTCTCTCACACTTACTGTAAGAGAAACTTGTCAAAATACTTCTAGTGCAATAACTGCCACCAAATTCACGTTCAATTCTATTGTTAAAAATGGTCGTTTTTTTTTCTCTCTTGGAATCTATGCGAACAGTCAAAATGTTATGAACTCTTTACAACCTTTTCTGTGATTTGCAATTAGTCTATCTTTACGACCTTTATTGTGATCTAAAAGTCTATCTTAGAAACATTTGCTGGGATAAACGTCTAGAATTGTCCAAAATGATTCTTTCTTTGCTCGTTGCCAGATGCAAAGGCTTTGGCGATCTTGTTGATGTCAACACTGCCCGAAGACGTCTTATGGCAGTGAACGATCAAGCAGCTGTTTAGACGGTCCTGCTTCATTGTGCTGTGCATGAAGTTCTTCAGCCTTCTGAGGGCAGAGAACGTCCGTTCAGAGGTCGCAGACGTCACCGGCACTGTAAGATACAGGCGTAGTAACTTGTGCACTTCTCCTAGCAATGTCTTGGAGATCGGGGTGTTATTCATTGCCTCGCAAACGGTTCTAACGTTGTTATGTGCCTCAAGTCAGGTAATGCTGCCTTGATGACGTCGCTGAGCATATGCAACTAGTGAAGCAATCTGGTGCAGTCTATATCAGTCTTGTAGCACGATGCTCGTAGCAGCCCCAGGTCTTCAGAAAAATCCCTCCCATTCGCTGCTGCTATGAGCACTTTTTCCAGGTTGAGAACAGGCTTGACCTTGTCTTGGCTGAACCTCCTATCGAGCTCACCTTGGATCAGGTCGCACACTTCGTTATATTGTGCTCTAAAGTACTAGGAGGTAATAAATGAGTCATAAAACCGATTAAATTCTGCTTCGGTTCTTAGCCTTCTGAAGTGGCTCTTAGCAAGTCTTATGGCTGACATGGCTTCTTGGGTCGTGTGTTTCCCCTGTAGAGTTCTTGATAACTGCTCAGAAGCACTGAATATTGCATAACCAAGTTTGAGTCCAAACACTGTTTCAAATTTGCTAAGACTTGCTGCTATTCCATGCGCCATTTGGCCATACTCATGTGTAGCACTTGTCACTGATTTCTTCCATGGTCTCCTGAAGAATGACAAAATCTTTGATGATTGCTTGGAAGGCTGCCATCCGAACTGTCCACCTTGTTGGACATAGCGGCTTCAGTGTTACCCCTCCTTCATAAGTCTCCAGGTTGTTCGAAAAAGAGTCGACCTTTTTGGCGAGAACTTGATCAGCTTCACAGTTTCTTTTACCAACTCGAGAGTATCTCGTACTGCTTTACATTTACGGGTAGTTTCTTGAAGAACCAGCTGAAGGCAGTGAGCCAAACAGTGAATTGGAATAGCTGCTGGCACCTATGCTTGCACCTGCGTTGCCACACCATTCTGAACTTCTTGCATATTTACCGCCCCGTCATAAGCTTGGCCATGGCAGAACATGAGATATAGGCCAGAACGTGTAATTCATCCTTAACTGCCCTAACTAGGGTATTAGAAAACGTGTCTGTTAAACCAACAAGACCAATAGGATCCTCTGTTATGCTATAGTCTTCACTAACCGACCTAACTGAGATGTTTATCTGTTCATTGTTGCTGACATCAGTAGCTTCATCAGCTATAACAGCAAACCAGGGTGGGCTGGTGGACCTTACTCCTTCTAGCCTGTTCAAAACGTCTTTTCCCGGCATATCGATGAGTTCGTTTATTATGTCGTGACACATGTACTTCTCCTCTACAAGCCATTTCTTTATAACTTTATTGTTCTTTGAGCTTGGCTTTAATAACTGGCGCAAATTACTTTCGTTCTCAGTATGTCCCCTGATCCCCAGCCCCTGGCGAAGCAGATACATTAGTGACGAAATGAGCTTGACAAGCCCTTCCCTTTGCTCGGCTTGTAGGCGTTTCTCTTGGTTAGAAATCATATTCTCTATGCTTGGACCTTTTTTCTTTGACAACTTTAACACTGATTCTCTGTGGCTCCCGGATCTTTCGTGTTTCCTGAACCTCTCCTTGGCTTTTATCCAGTTATTAAAACCTACTTCAGTAAATGCCTGCTCGGCACATTTGCTAAAAGTCATCAAACCCTGGGAAACCACTTGCCTGCAAGTATGACAAAAAGCTTTACCTGTCGTTGTGCATAAAGTTAGCCAAGGGAAATCAGAATACCAGCTTTGTTGGAATGACCTCCCTCTGTTTTGAGAATCAAAGTCTTTGAGAGGTGGCTGGTAGGGTTGATCCATTGACAAACTGGAACAGCACAGACTATTGCATAGCGGTGATTTGCTTGGTCCTTCAGGCGTAGGCTCCTCGTTCTGTGGTGTACCAGATACAGACAGGGTGGCGATTTCATTTTCAGCAGGTAGCTCGCTCTGTGTAGTTCCAGACACGGCCGTGTCTTTTACTTCACTGATGCCATTTTTACGTTTCTTGGCTGCAGTATCAAGGAAGAAATCTTCAACTACTCGCTTGGGTGGCATTTTCGTAGACGACACGTACAATGACCTCGATCTAGTCAAGAGAACGTTTGCTATTCAAACATTGTGGGAAAATGATCATGAATAAACAGCAAACGTGAAATGTCTGGTTTTCGGCCAGGCAGATACACGCTTTTCACTCGCGCAGAAGGCTTGTTCAGAGTTTACTACTTGCTAAAAACACAATCTAAAATTTCAGTTTTAAAAACTGAAATAAATCATCATCTCTAGTTTCTTTTATTAAGTACAAAGAAAGATAAATTTGAAGCTAAATCTAAGATACATAACACCGATTAAGGCATACTGACAATGGAAACCAATCGGCTGTGACTGTTTGCACGCTGGTATTTCTTAAAATAATTTCTCAAGAGACCGTGGGAACGGTAACAGATGATTGGCTGCGAAAAGAACTAAAAATAGGTTCTTTGCTCTTTCACAATCAAGACATTTTATGGTCCAATGCAAAAGAACACTTGAAACAATTCGAAAATGTTTCGTTATACTCGCCCCTTTCAACGAGCTAGTTCTGTTGTAAATAACAACAAACAAACAAAAGGGGCACGCTTAAGTTCTGTTCCTTTTTGTTATGTAAATAAAAAGAATACCCAGCTTCAAAAAGTGCTCGAGCACCCCCTGCCCCCTGGGTTTGCCTCCTATATGTGAAGAGGTGGAAACAGTGTGAGGTTTCTGTTATTTGGGGGATAGGGTTAATGCAAGTGGTGGTTGCAAGGCAGCTGTAACAGCGAGAGCAAGAATTGTGTGGGTGAAGTTCAAGGAATGCGGGGAATTGCCGAACGCAAAAAGGTTCTCACTTAAGACGAAAGGAATGGTTTATTGGAGTTATGCAAGATCGGCGATGTTATATGGTGTTAGAGGGAAAATGAAATGGCAATTTTGAGAAGGATCAAGAGAGCAATGGTGAGAGCAATGTGTGGTGCGAAACTGATGGAGAAAAAGAGGACAGAGGACTTAATGGAGATGTTGGGATTGAAGGAAACAGTGGTTCGGATGGCAAAGGCGAATGGAATGAGATGGTACGGACATAATTATATTGAGAGGGATGATGGGCATGTTTTGAGAAAAGCATTGGAGTTTGTAGTGAAGAGCAAGAGGAAGTGAGGACGACCAAAGAAGACGTGGAAGACGCAAGTGGAGAAGGAGAGTAAGAGTGTTGGTTTGGAGAAGGATGCCTTGAATCGAGTAAGATGGAGAGTGGGCGTTGTAGAGATTACTGTTAGAGTGGGGTAAATCTGGCCAGCCCCGTTCACAAGGATAAACCTGGATCAAAATTGGATTGATGATGATGATGATGATTCACTGAATCCTGATGTAAAATATGCAATTCAGTCCTTCGATTGCCATGTGTTTTTAATTGTTAATAAACTATTCATCATCATCATCATCATCATCATCCTCATCTTTGTTTACTGTCCCTAATTTCCCACTCCTGGGATTGGATGTGATATGAGTTGCACTGTTTTCTATCCTCTTTCATATCTTCTGTGATAGATTAATATACAATTGATTAATAGATTGATGTAGTTTGTTTGTCATAGTTCACCTGTGGATCTATAGAGGTGGTTACTCTGAAGTAGTGAAAGCCAAACATTACATTCGGACCAATGAAGTGAGTTTAAACAGTCAGCAAATTTAGTATTAATTAAAAATGACTTGATTAGCCCAAGGAGAACTAAATACATAATTCTGATTGTAGCAAAAAACAATATAAATCATAAAAAATAAAAATTCAATTAAGGCTTTGAATAGAGCTACTATTAAAGACTAGGAGTTTGTCTAAAAAGCTTCTATTTTTTTTTTCGTTTGAAAAACAACTTTAGATGCGTTTCACGGTAGTGTTGTCAATTTTGTCCATTTTTAATGGTTGCTAGGGCTTTTTAGCTTTTTTTTGTCTTTTTGATACATCCATCAAACAAAACAAACTATCCAGGGCTGCAACTTACTACAATTATGGTGGATTGTACATGTTATCCCTGCAAACAGTACAAGATCTTATGTACCATTTTTACTGGCTTTTAGCACGTATGTACTTCTAGTCACAGTGTTTGCTATCTGTTCTTGCTTTCCAGCTTATTTGACTTTAATATTACAATTATTAGAACTATGTTTGTACTGTTTAAGCCCAGCATAAATTTTATTAAAACACCTGTTCAATTTTTTTGAACACTGTTTACAAATGTTGAACAATGCTAAACATTACAGTGGGTGGGCAAAAGCTTTTAGTATTTATCTCAATTTTGTTTAAACAGAACTGCAGGAGAGCCTGGTATTCAGTACCCGGCTTTCAAAGCTAGCATACTCTTATTTATAATGTTAAAAGTCCTGTGCAAACGGCTTCAACAACCTTTTTCAACATTTTGAGAACAAAATATAGTGAAAGGAATTTTGAAGTAAATGTTTAAACCCTAACTAACATCGTTTCGGCTTTGTTTTAACATGTTTCAACATGTTTGAAAGGGAAAGGCAAATGGTTTCAATATCGTTTTTTGATAAAATTAAATGGATGTTGAAGCAAATTTTGAAACCATTTGTGCTGGGATTTTCACTGCCCACATAAACACAATCATTCATATCGTCATTGACTTTATTCTATTGAGAGTGTTCGTAATATATAAAATAAATTCATATGAACTACTGTAGCGGACTATGCAAGACTCAACTGTTGATTTCGTAAAGTAGAAGCGTAACGCTTGTGAGATGTGGCTGGAATATATAATATAACTGTATTGCACATGCGTGCTGTTGATTTTGTGCTTTCTTGTAAAGCGCATTTGAGCATTTAAATGCTAGTATTTTTCAATTTCACACATGAACAATTGTTGTTCATTTAACTTTTACTCCAATAACTAAGATTATCTTTATTTTATGTTTTTTTTTTAAATTTGTATAGGAATTCCTGGAATTTGCAAGAAAGAGACGTTCAATGTTGCGTCGTCGTGAGAATCAATTACTTCATGAGTTTTCATTTTGGGGTGAGCCCCAACCTCGTACTAGTGGTCACATTTACGAGCTGAGATCATATCATTTGAAGGCAAGTTTTAATTCCTTGCTTTTGGTACTAAACACAGAATTAATGTCCTCATATTTATTGAGGCCTTCTGACATTGTTGTGTTGGAAAGACTGTCTAGTTTGTTACATAAAATCTGCACAAAAACATACAATATTTATCGGGAAAATACAGAATCACGCAGATATTTGCTTGAAATTTTGTTTAAGACAATTACTGTAATGTACAAACTGGTGTAAGTGTCAACCCCCTGCTTTTTCAGGGGAAAAACACTTTTTAAATTCCGGTGTATAAGTAAACCCCTAAATTTTCTTTGCATATATATACTGAAGCCATAAAAGACTTAAATGGAAGCAAAATTACAGTAATACAACATATAAACAACTGAAATAAAGGTGAAATTATGAAGTCATTAGCAAAAGGTGTTTAAGAAGTTGTGATAGGAATAATGTTTTCTTTGTGCGCTGGAAGTGGGGTTGTTAACGATGGCCAAAGATGGGAGTAAACTAGGGGAGTCCATGGGTGTGCTCCTCCAGGGAATGTTACAGTATTAAACTTCCCTAAATGCACTTTCCAGCGTTCTGAGCCCGGGGTATTTTAGCACTAACAAGCTATGCATGTTTTTGCACAATTTTGTTTTGTCTGGCTGTGAATTTTTTTAAACTCTTTATTGGTTCTTTTTAAACAATTTGGGTAAAATGTTACAGAAATTATGGACGTTTCTGACAGTTCAATAACACTGCAGTGAAATAATCTTGATGCTACCGAATACTGTAATTCTAAATATATACTCCCCTTATTTTGAAAAAAAAAGTCTCTTAGATGTCTTTTCATTTTTCCAAGTTTAATAAGATAAGCACCAAAGTTGGAACATGAAGCTTGACATGTAGCAAAAAAAAAACCTCATTGAAGCAAGGCGTTTTGTGGGTTACAAATTTGCGGGCTCAGATATGAATAATGATAGACTTATCACTTTATTTTAATGCATATACCAAAAAAGTCCTGGAAAAATGTAATTTTTAAAAAAATGAAAAATAAATAAATCAACAGTTTTAGTTAATGAGGTAAGAAAATAAATTAAAAAAATAATCAATGGGAAAAGGGTGGGAGACTAAAACTCCCCCTGCCCTTCCCTCTCTGTGGCCCCACTTGCACACCACATACCATACCATACCACACCACATACCATACCACACCACATACCATATCACACCACATACCATACCATACCACACCACATACCATACCGTACCACATACCATGCCATACCATACTATACCATACCATACCACACCACATACCATACCATACCATACCACACCACATACCATGCCATACCATACTATACCATACCATACCACACCACATACCATACCATACCATACCATACCACACCACATACCATACCGTACCACATTGTCATCACAAGGCTTAGAACTTGTTATGTCTTGAGATTTGGAGAACAGTTCATGCATGCGTGAGGGCACAAGAGCACCCTTTACAAAATAGCAGGCTCTATTGATGACTAAAGTTTAAATGTCACCATAGCCGGCATATAATTTATTTTCCTTTTAAAATAAATTTTAACAATTGTTTTTTATACTTTAGGATTATTGTTATATGAAGAAAGTACATTTTTTATTTTACTTTTTACACAGCCTGGAACATTGATAGAATGGGGAAACAACTGGCAAGTATATACACTGATTTTACCTTTTTATACAGTATTTTTTGTTTGTTAAAGAGTGGTTGTTGTACATGTTAGTTGAAAGACTTGTAATGGAGGCTTTGTACTTAGGCAATGTCTTTTTACTGTTCTGTTTTATCGGCTTTTTTCATCGTGGTATAAAAACGAAACTTAAAGTTTAATTGCACATGTAATGAAGTAGGTGAATACAACATAGTTGTAGTTTATTTACAGCATTGTGGATGCATATTTGTATAGGACCAATAGATTTCAGCCAATATTCATTTGTTTGTAAGTTTCTCGCAGCTTAAACCTAAAATAGTTGTTAAATGGTTTTAATTTGCTACTCCTGCAACGTAAGGTCTATTTTGAAGCGTAAACCATTGTGTTATTCTTACTAAGGATTAAAGATCAAAACGTTAGCTCCTTACATTGCTTACAACAAGGGCAAATAACTTTTCAGTTGAATGAATTACAGACTGCTGACAAAGTAAACAAAACTGCTAAGAGAGCATTCATTATTTATGACTGGGGGGGGGATGTCATCAAAATTTTGAGGGTCACCAAAAACAGTTGTTGAGGTACGGGGGCTAGCTATTTTTAGCTCGTGGAGCGAGGTATTGTACAGTAGTAGCTGGGGAAATCACTAGATAACGCGTAAACAATAGAATTATCGGAACCAATGATATCAAATATTTTCTTCGGAAATTCAATGATCACGATCATTTGCTGATTGGCTTCGGCCTCCAATTAAATACGCTCGGGCGTAGTGGCGTGCTAGTAGTGTTCCAAATCAGCATCGTGGGTGAAATTGAAGATTTTTCACACTGGAAAATCCCAATTGTCAAAAAGTTAATCTATTAACTTTGTAATTTTCTATACCAAATAATTTCAAAGTAGCTCAACAATATTCAGTGATTATATACACGTTTCTGCAATTTTCCTTCAAATTTTAAACTAAAAATAAATGAGCAAAATACTTAAAAACTAAAGACTAAACCAGTGCTTGCCATTTGACGTGCGCGATCGCGCTCGCGCACCATCGCGCACCTGAAAGCAATCCGAGAAGCGCGAAA
>JAOBBB020344493.1:0-19097 GCA_025331005.2 Zoanthus gigantus | reverse complement strand
AAAGTTACCCAGGTTTTGAACAACCGGGCCCAGAACGTCAGGCCAGGGTTAATAAAATACATTTTCAAACTTGTCTTGTGAGTTGTGAAGTTTGTGCACAGAATAATTTTTTAAAAAAGTTGCATAATTTTGAAAAGCGAGCATAATTTGGGCAAAAAACGAGCACTGCCACTAGCATAATATGCCACTTTAACTAGCACAATCGGCAAATGCCTACCACTTGGCTCGTAAAGGATTTAGCTAGCTTTTAGTTATTTTATTAACTATTGTTCTTTGCCGTCGTCCTTGTTGCGTAAGGTCCCTAATTTGTCCTTGTAGACGACGACACATAAAAGCGGCAAAAATTTTGCTATCACAGTAGGACCCAGCCTCCACTCATTTGTTGTCACATAAAAATTTTAAAATTGCTCGTGACGGGGCTTTAGCCATTGCCCTGGGTTCGAACTCCAGCTGTGCCGAGATTTTTTTATTCCTTTAATCCTAGTTTTTCCGCCAAAGTTGACAAGGATTTCAATTCTGGCGAGAACAGCAAATGTAAAACGAACAAAAGCTTCAGGTGGAAACTAACTGGCCTACGAAAGACTATTGTCTACCTAACTGTAATAAAAATGTTTCATGTGCTAACACCGAACAGAATTATAACAGCTGTTTGTGGCGCTACCTGCATCTTTTCACAAGTCAATCTTGTCACGTGACCATTTCTGTTTAGCTTTGCATTAATGAGGTCGCACTCCGATAGATGTTTTGTGCTGACCACGCGGAATATTGCCACATTATGTAGCTACTGTGAACTTTTTTCTTACTAAATGAGATTGGTCGACCGAAAAAGGCTTAAGTCCAGCATCACTGCTGAACAAACGAGTATCGAATCCAAATCAAGTCATGGTAAGTTGAACAGTTTAGATCTAAAAGGCAAAAGGGCAAGATCTTCGGTGTAACTAATTAATCACATGTAGGAATTAAGTAAGGAAATCAAAGCTTTTTTTAAAAGCTTTTAAAAAGTGCTAAAAGTTATTTAATATAAGTAAAACAAAGCGTTGAATCAAGTATGGGTCGAAAAATTCATGTAACAAAGGTTCTAGAATGCTAGCAAGCTTTTAGAATGAAGCTTTGCGCGGAGTATAAAAGAGAACGTTTATATATTTTATCAACTTTGAGTTTATGTTTACAACTTTACAATTGTAAGTAATCTCTCTATCACTTCCCTGTAACAGCTTCAAGTTTGAGTCTAAATTTTTATGCAAGTAGACTAGAAGCATGTTGCGATTTACTTTTTTAAAAATAACACAAAAACAAATCTGGCGACTGGCAGACCATGAAAGCTGAAAGGCATCAAGCATTTTAGCTCCATTAACTTTATATACAATCAAAAACAACAGAAAGGAATGTATTGTTAAAACAAATGTTTTAGTTATCTTTTAGATTCAAATACTTCAAAACTCGTATTATTGTGTGAAAAGCACTAGGCATAAAATGTTAGATAAAAGAATAGAACTTTGAATTAGATATCTGTTTTAAACATTAATCACACGTGCCGTCGTGTTATCTCAAAGCTGTTCCTCAGCAATGTTCCGCAGTAAGATTATACGCAGCATAATTATAAAGAATAGCTTTAAAATGTTTTTTACTTAGTTCGACCCGCTGAAAACAGCTTCAATTCCTTAAAAAAAGTGATGCAGTTTAGTTTCCGGTTGGAATGTTTTCTTGCACGTGCTTCGAATATTCCCCAACAACAACCACGTGTTTACATCCCCAGCGCCCAGTGCCTCTTGGGATAACTAATCGTCTGACAAGGTGGCCACGGCCATGCAAAGAATGGCCGTACTATGACAAAAGTCTTCATCTGGTTAGTTAACCTGCATCGTTTCTCTTATGGAACCATCTTGTAATAGTTGCAGGCTTTAATAATTTTTCGATTTGGGAAAAAGTATATTTAAAGATTTCTCAGAGGATATATACTGGAAATATTGCAAACTCAGCACGTCACACCCCCGGTCCACTGATGCTTTCTTGTAGCGAAGGTATGTCGCCTCCTGCACTCATCAGATATTATTTTGTTGCATTTAGATCCGTCCAATGAGTTTTCCATGTGTACTTGGCATGCACGAAGTTGGTTGGGAAGATGGAGCATACCACAGCAATGGTGGTAAGGCTCCCAAACTCTCTGGACGTACAAATAATGGCGGAACAAAGTCAAACGGAAGCTTCGAAGTTGTAGGAGGTAAATCAAACGGAGAAGTTGCAAGCTATCTATTTCAGCGACAAGGAGTTGCAACAAGCTTTTCGAAAACTGTAGCTGAAAAGGAAGAAAACTCGTTCGGGGGAAAGAGATGGTCGTCCGTCGGTGAAGGAATGTCTGAACAGGTAAAGTTTATTAAAGACGTAACGTGTTTTGAACGCAGAACTCAGCAGTGTTTGTAGCTGCTTTCAATAGTAAGCATAGTTTTCATTCAAAAGTACTGAAAGGCTGTAGTTCTGCTTTCATAATTAAATTTGATTATGTATTTCAAGTATTCCCTTTGCACTTAGAATTGTGTTGAAAGTGACTTCGTATGGAAGTGGATATGGTTGAAGATGTGTACCGTGAATGGAGTTGAATTTTAGCGTCAAAAAGGCCTTCCTTCGTAGTTCCATTAACTACCATTTATTAGTAGTAGAGACAAGTAATGTTTCGAAACTTACAAAAAAGATCCGAAAGCATTGAGTTTTTTTTTCGTTTGTACCATTTGTCCTTTTTAAAATCGTTTTGTGTTCTTTGAAGCTTTGTGGACTGTATGATGTCATTTTCGCCAAAATAATATAAATATAATTACAAGTTTAAAGTTTGTGCTATTTATATGATATTCTGGTTTATTAAAATCTTTGAAAATCGAGCGACATGTTTTATCTATCTGTGAAATTATCACGAAGTTTTAACATGAATTATTTCAGCCACCTTGTAGCTTTCTTAATGAAACCAGAAACTCTTGCCACTAAAATTACCTCATTTATATCTATTATTACGTACTTTAGTACATTTCTAGCATTAATTGGGCCTGTTTTTACGTCCTTCTAAAGCTGAAATATGTTAAGTGTTGTCGTCGGACATATTTCGGTTATATTACTGAAATGATTGCCTTGTCGTTTCGAGTACCTGATTTTAATGACCTTTTTCACATGTCTTTCATATCAGAACGTTCTGCTATTTTTGTTAGTTCGTTAGAACTAACTTGTGCTAATCGCTTATAAATATTTGAAAAGTCAAGAGCTCTCTTTTCTTAATAAAACAATTTAATTTTCAATTTATTATTTTGTGAAATCAAGAAGGAAAGGTGATAGTATGCCAAATTCTGTTTCATACTTAAAACCTGTAACATTTACTATTTAGTTAAAACCCTTAATATGAATAATCAACATAATATTGCTAGTATTTTCCTGGTTGGAAGGTAAAATATAATTACCACAATGTGACCAAAATAAAGTTGCATCTAAAACAGAATGCATGATTGTCATGTGAACTAAGTATTTTTAAACATATGCCAAAAAAGGTTTCATTTTCAAAGCAAGATACAATCAATTTAATGTTTTGTATAAAGTCTTTTTGGATTATTTGCCGTGAAGCTCTTAAACCTTACAAATTTCTTTCTGGTGTGTTCTGACATTACCCTTTAAGAGTGTTGATTACGACACATGGTCTGAAATGGAATGTTTTTAACTTACAAAGCTTTGGAATTCTTGAAATTTAATTGCAACAACTTAAAATATATGTAACATTTTTTTTGAAAAAAAAAAAACATTTAACTACATATATTGAACAATCATTTTCACCCAGTTTAAATTGAACCTAAATACAGATGACATGATATTTGCAGTATATTGTCTATGGGCATTACATAAGCATTGGTTAATTGTAGGTTTAAATATTTTGTTCCATTTTCAACACTGTTTAGAATTTTAGGTGGAAAAAAACATATAGTAATCATGTTTAAAGGATAGTTTTGAGCTGGTTTTACAATTACTGTAATTTTACTGATCCCTCACCCCTTTCCAGCCCAAGGGAGTCACACACTGAGCGCTTCCCTTCCTGCTCAAGGCAAATTGACCTCACTTGAACACAAATAACATCACTGCACATTTTATTAAATATCTGAAAACCTAGACAACCAGTGAAAAAACATTAGAGAAAAACATTAATCACAAGAAATTTATCTTTCTAATGGTATATAAATTTTAATTCTGCCGGTATATGCTGTTGAACTATACGGCATTCAACTTGAACAAAATAAAACATCTTGAAAACAGTCTCCATGTTGTCTTGATTTCAGCAGTCACAGAAGTAAAAACAAAGTTTGTTTCATCATTAATGTTCTTACAGCTATCAAGAAAAAAAAACTATAAAATACATCACAAATATATGAATTTTGGTGATTCTAAGCGGTATATATTCACTAAAGTGACAAAAATAGAAATTTATTTCACAGTGAAATTTCAAACTTGCCACCATTCGATCACACAAGATCCTCTCATGTGGCAATTCTCCACTCTTGTCATTGAGGTGAAGATAATGGGAGATTTTTGTAAATCTGTTTCATGGAAATATTTTCTGAATTTCCGGAATGCCAAGGAGCGGGTTTTTCGACCAGTACAAGTGAATTTCTGGAAGCTGTTTGATTCCAAACAGAATATTCACTCCCGAGAATGCTCGAATTTCAATGGTGTTCGTTTCGTACCACTTTGGATCTGCTGTGGTTGCAGTCAACTGTCGGGTGCAGCGGTTGGTTTCTTCGGCAATTCTGTCAAAGTTTTCTTCTCTAAACAGAAAATCCGGTAGCATCCATTACTGGCCCAGTATTTTCCACAAAGGCATTCACTTGAACAGGAGCTGGATTTGTATTCCACTGCTTGTCTTCTTCTTCCGTTTCTGAGTCGGTTGAATCAATATCTGAGAGGTCTTTGGTATTAACAGTTGAGACAGATATATCTGACTCGTTTTCTGAGAGATTTCTGTTTATCCAAGAGATTTCTGCTTGATCAAAGCCCAGGAACTCTTCTTCTTCGCTATCAGATTGGAATAGAGCCGCAAGATCTAGAGATGCCATGCATAAAACAATTTCCTAATTTTTGGTCGACCATTTGATCAAAACTTTGTATGAATCTCACCCCTGAGAGTAGCTTTAAGTGAAGGTAGAGTTGTATTCCTATTGGCTGAAATACAGTAGAGGCTTCACACAATAAGAAAAACGTGTTTTTATTGGTTTAAAAGTAGCGACTTTTTATGTGCTATATGGCACTCTTGGGAATTTGAGGGGTGGTACTGAGGAGTGCCATATGGCTCTCTTGGGCTGGAAAGGATCAACTAAGACAAGAACCTTTACACTAAAATGATTAAGTGATGTTTTTAAATATGTTTGAGCCTATTCTAAATAATATTTACTTTGGTTTCAATACTTCCAGTTTTATCACTAAACGGTTTCATTTTATTTAAATCAGAGCGATGACTTAAGTTTTTACATAAATTTTTGTTTTTTTGAGCAAGGAAAACTGGGAAGCCAAAGAAAAGCTTTTACTCAGAATACAAAAGACAGATGGAAGAATATCTTTTACACAGTAGGACTTCTAGGTTTGGGTCCTTGAACCTATATCATATCATCACCTTCATTTAACATCCCAAGTTTTTATAATTAAGTTTATTAACCATTTTTCCATTAATCACAGTCTTTTGATCTAACATTGATAAGTGTATTATCAAACATGGTTCTGCACTTGTTTCAAAACATACTTTTATTAATACGGGAATAACATGACTTTTGGAGGGCATATGGTTTATTTTTGGCCCAGGTAGTAAAATTTTTGCCCAAGCACAGCAAGGGTGAAAATTTTACTACAAGGGCCAAAAATAAACAATATGCCCTCCAAAAGTCACGTTATTCCCAGATACAAGGCCAAATAATTATAACTGTAACACTCGCACAATATACAATGGAGACAATGAATGCTTTTAGTAATAAGGCAAAACAGTTAACAATGAATTAAAATTTATAAAATAACTAGAAGGACTTTATGAAAAGACAAACGGCATAAACAATACAGATATTTGTAAAAGAATTATAAAAATTATATCCAGGACAGAGGTCATGTATTAATCACCACCTGCCTGATTTGTTATCGGCCCATGCTTGCAAACGTTTTGAAGAGGGTGGTTGTCCATTTTGCCTTGTATTTTGTTAATAATGATCAATATATCAATATAAATACTCATGCACTGTCATTACTTTGAAACAGAGATCACTAACATAGAATTGTGCATTTTTTATTTAGAAAATTTCCAAAATTAATGTGTAGTTGGATCTTCCATGTAAAAGGAACCAAAAACTGGTTTGTAAACAAAAATTTTTAAAATGTCCAGGCCTGAAAAGAGCAGAATGTAGGCTATGTTCAAATAGGAGTGAAGAATGTGCTCTAGAAAAAACCTTATATGATCAGATATCACAGAAGATATGGCAGAGGATAGACAACAGTGGAGGCAAGTTTTATCATACCTAACCCTTCTGGAAACTAGGGATGTTAAATGATGATGATGATGATGATGGATGATAATAGATGATGGATGGTGATGATGTAAATGGTGATGATGATGGAGGAGGAGGATGGTGATAAGCAGTGTGAGTGAGTAAAACCCTGTTAAACTGTAACTTATTACATTTTAGTCACTGTCTCTGTCCTTTTGATGTTGTTTACTTATTTTAGGGAAAGAAAAATGCTGGAGAACTTGAGAAAGAGTTTCACAGTTTAACCCTTAATAACAATGAGAAGAAAGCCGATACACCCATTGAAGAGGTAACAAATCACTTTTGTTTTTCTCTAAATTTTATTTATTTATTTATTTCCTCCCCCTCTCCAGTTTCAATCCCTAGTTTTGGTAAGATTTGGATATTTGTTTGAAAAGAGGCAAATATACAATCATGTAGTACACCTATATTTTACAATTTAAATATTCATTTGTTTGCATTCCAATTTTCTTTCCCAGCCTCGTTTAGTGTGAAATATTTTTTCATTTTAAAGCTTGTGAGTGAGGCTTGGTGGAACATTTGAAAGTACACATAAGATCATTAAAAACCATGAGAAGGGTCTATTTGATTGTTTTTGTGTGAAAATTTTTGTTATCTTTTGCATAAGATTGTGGTTAAAACTAAAAATGCTCCATTCAAGGAGTGACTTAAACTGCCAAGTAATATTGCTACTACAGACAAGGCAAGACAGTACAAACCAGGGACTTCCATACTGAGGAGGGTTTATTATTCTTTGTCCTGCAAGATGTTCTGGATCATCTGGAAATTAAATGTTGACATATAGAGGGGAACAGCCACAAACATTATGAGGAGAAATGAAGCCAGAGCAGCAAGCAGTGTACATTAAAGATTGCTAAACTTTAATGCCAGCCTGAAATTGAAAATTAAAGTAAAAAAAAATTGTGAGAAAAAAAATCACATAAGTTGCTGCAGAGTAAACTCTTCCTGCTGGATAATATCCAATCAATTTTGTGCTTTCATGCAATTTTATTTGTGAAATGTCCGAACACCTGACTTATCAATCCAATTTTGATCTGGGTTTATCCCCGTAAACAGGGGTGGCTGGACTTACCCCACTCTAACAGCAATCTCTCCAACTCCCACTCTTCATCTCACTCGATTCAAGGCATCCTCCTTCCCAAACCAACACTCTTGCTCTCCTTCTCCACTTGCAGCTTCCACGTCTTCTTTGGTCGTCCTCGCTTCCTCTTGCCCTTCACTTCATACTTCAACACTTTACTCAAAACATGCCCATCATCCCTCCTCAACACATGCCCATACCATATCACTCCATTCGCTTTTGCCATTGGAACCACTGTTTCCTTCAATCCCAACATTTCATTAGGTCCTCTGCCCTCTTTTCCTCCATCACTTTTGCACTACACATTGCTCTCTTGGTCCTTCTCAAAATTGCCATCTCATTTTCCTTCAAACACCATGTCTCACTCCCATATAACATCACTGATCTTACCCAAATCGAATAAACCATTAATTTTATCTTAAGCGAGCAAACTACGTTATAGAAACCAGAAATAAGTGCTGGTCAAATGAACCACATTAGCTGTATATCGATTAAGCATAAAATTTGTGACAAGGACTGTTGTATATTTTTATATTAGGGTATAGTTTTCATGATGTACTGAATGGTGATTGATGGTGGATTCTTATTAATGTTGGATGGTAAATGATAATGTTGGATCCATGGTGATTGATGATGGCTGTGGATGGTTGTTGATAATGATGTAATAAATGGTGATTTATGATGATGCACATTGATGTTGGATGGTGATTGATGATGACTTCATCGTCATCAATCCAATTTTGGTCCAGGTTTATCGCCATAAACGGGGGTGGCCAGATTTACCCCAGTCTAACAGCTATCTATCAAGCGCCCACTCTCCATTTCGCTTGAATCAAGAAACTATCTTTCTCCAAACCAACACTCTCTTGATGGTAAACTGATTGATGATGACCAAGGATGATGACTATAGATGGTAATTTATTTTGAATAATGGTGATGGTGGTAATTTATGTGTTGAATGATGGTGAGTTGTCATGAGATGTTGATAATGGTGAATTTTCATATTTGTGAACTGCTGCTCATGAGTCATTCTTGCTTTGTTGATTTCTTTATATTAAAATATTTTTTAAAACTTCAGATTGCAACAGCTGCCAAGAAATTATGGGATGTTCAAGACCCTGATGGAAACAAAGGGGTGTCAAAAGAAATCCTGATGGGTGACCAGTGGCGAGAAAGTACTTGGGGTCCCTCAGTACCCCATGTACCACAGTCTGAACATGCTGTGTCTCAGCCGATAATGGTGCAGCGCCCACCAAAGGGAGGGAGCTACAACAACCCTGAGTCACACAGTATCTTGTCTCCCCGATCAGCCGATGGCTTGGGATATAGCATGGTAGAGTATGTCTTAGCATCTTCACCAGGTGGGCAAGAACTGGATGCACAAATGGCGTGTATAAAGGCAGGATTTGTAAGTGAATTAATTTTCCATAGATTTGAATGCATGCCCCTTAAATTTTGGCTAAAATTTTATATCATTAAGAGCTGTTGTCTGAGAAAACTGGGCAGGATCAAAAGATGAGGGTCGGCCGATTCAGCTGATCCTTTCAGCATTTGATGTGTATCTGATACAAACATGATTGATGCTATTTGAAACATTTTCTGACCTTTTCTTTCAGAGATTGACCACCCACCTTCGTTTTCGTTGTTGGGAGACAACATTTATTTGAGAATGTTTCAAACAGCATCAATTGTGTTCATATCAGATACACATCAAATGCTGAAAATATCAGCTGAATTGCCCAACCCTCATCTTTTAACCCTGCTCGGTTTTCTCAGACAATGCCTGGTAACTAGTGGAATATATTGCAGGTCTGGCATTACAGCTATTATAGGTCTATTTTATAAATAGTGTTAGTTTCTTGTAGAAGTTCCTAGTAAACATGTTTTTACAGATTGGGCCAATATTCAAGTGTGCAAAAAATGGTTTCAGGAGTAGTAGTGATGAGGCATTGTTTTCCAATACATGGCATAAGACTAGTATATTTCCCATTAACTAAAAATGAAAATGTTTTCATTGTGAACATAAGAAGCATTTTCTCTCGATTCTTGCTTCTTATGTTCACAATGAAAACATTTTCATTTCAATTCTTGCTTCAAAACTTAAGTATTTTAACATTATACTTAACTGCTTTTAAGTTTATTTTGCTACATGGATAATAATTTTGAAAAATTTTTAACTCTGGGCAGCTCATTTTCAAAGAAGAATATGTCATTTATTACCATAGAGTAAAATGAATATAAATAATTATATTACATTCATGTTAGCTGCAGACCAAAAATAACTGAAAACTCGAAATAAAGTGACAGGCAATTTGTTGATTCATATTGAAGAGCATGATGTCAAAAGGCACAACGTTTTAACAACTTAGATGAATGGAATACAGAGAAACCTACACAAGAAAGTGCAAAGTTAGTTAGGATTACAGTTAAATAAATAGTTAATATTGTCAATTGCAAAGGAAGTTGTTGCCCATTCTTCTTAACCAGAGGCTAATATTTAATCGCTCTCTGGCTCAGATTTAGCATGAAAGTTGAATTTTCAGAGGGAGGAAAGTTTTAGTACCAGGGGAAAAAACCTTCGTCGTCAGATTATGATCAACAAATCTTAGCCCACTTGCTGAACCCAGGACTTAATCCCGAGTCATAGAGGTGGGAGGTGTAACTAATAACCACTATGCCAATCTGTCTCCCTAACAGTTTATGATGATATGTGTTTTCAGGAGTGTGGGAGGTGTAACTAATAGCCACTATGCCAATCTGTCTCCCTGACAGTTTATGATGATATGTGTTTTCAGGAGTCTCCACCTGGTAATGTTTTAAATGAACAGCCTGTAAAGTCTGAAGGAGGGTCAAAGAAAAGTAATAGAGGATCACCATTTGAGGAGGAGACTGATGAGTTGAAGAAAAGTCTACACCGTGACCAGGAGAGTAAGTCCCCCAAACCACCAAACAAGAGCATAGCAGAAGATGAGAAAACACACACCACATTCAGGTATTGTTTAATAAATTTGTTAATATGTTTGATGATGGGTTTGAGTATGAGTCTGTTTTGAGACAGTAACTTGTTTAGCCAATCAGCATTACTACCAACTTCTCGGTAGAAATTTATAGCCCAAATCTTAGACACCTTTTACATGGGGGAGGGACCAAGATTGTGATGAGAGGCAGCTGTTTTCGCAGCCTAATTAATTGAAACAGGTTAAAGTCTTAAATATTTTATATTGTATGTAAAAAGCTAATGTAAATAGTTAACAAAGCTATATCAATTGTGTACTTAGTTTATAGAAACAGAGATGAATGTTTTGCTGACTTAAAGTATTTGTTTTAGCCGAACTCCAGGTAGTCGTCAGCCTTCCCCAACTTCAGTTAGTCAACAGCAGCAACAATCCCAAGATGCACAGCAAGCAGGACCAATGCAAAACCCCCAACAGTATCAACAATCAATTAACCCTAGATCAATTGTCTGTCCTGATCCTCCTGAGGAGAGAACAACCCCTGAAGCTCTGATTGACCCCCTTGAACCCCACCTTAGTGGATCACTTGAACCCCTCAGCTTTGATTATTCCCAGCCACAACACATTGTAGGAACCCAAACCAGCACCTCGGATATTGTAATGGTCTCGCACCAAGGGCAACTATCAACCAGTTCACAAAGTTTGCAGTCACTTCAGCAACTTACTCCCCAACAGCAGCAACAATTGGCATTGGCTGCCGCAGCACAGCAGCAACAACAACAGCAACAGCAGCAGCAACAACAACAGCATGCTCTAGGTCTGCAGTCAACTGGCATTACAACACCAAACCCTTACTATATTGCCGCTGCTGCTGCTGCAGCACAAGATCCTTATGGTACCCCTTCCCTGGCAACTGTCAATCCAGGAGCCCCTTCTGCTGTTGTCCATCCACAGTATGCATACAGTGTGCAACCTTGGGGAATGTACCAGGCTGCTGCTGCAGCAGGTGCACCAAATGCAAACAGTTTTTTACAACAGCAGCAACAGCAACAAGCTCAACAACAACAGCAAGCACAACAAGCCCATTTGTTGCGAGCAGGTAATGCTGGTATTGCTGGTAGACCTGTGCAACAACTGGATCTTCTTGGCACAGGTGGACCACCCCAACAACAGCATGCCTTGGCTGCTGCAGGGTCAGGAGGGAACTATCAGCTGATTGCACCACCTGGAACAACACCTCTTGGGCTTGGTACTGCTGCTGCAGCATATTATGACCAGTCAGGAAATCTAGTACTTGGGAGTGCTCAGGGACTTAATAACGTTCCTACTCAACAAATGGCAAACCAGCTTGGTGCTCCACCTCAACTGAGAATGGTGTCATCGGTTGTCCTCAATGCCACAAATGCTGCGGGGAACAACTCGGCTGCAGCTCTTCAAGGAAGGCTCAACAGTGGCAATTCTTATGGTGGGGCTGCCAATCTCAGACCATTTGGACAGCAGTCACAACAGCCTCAACCCCAGGGGAACCCCTCATATTCCATGAGTCAAGGTAGCACTTTACAGATGAATGGCAACAACTTAGGAGTGTTGGGGGGTCACAACCTGGGGGTCCTCAGCAGTTCATCTAGTGTTGGGGCCATTGGTACCCTTCCTACTGGAAGATCAAGACAAGATTCTCTTGTGACGTCCGACTACAACATAAACAAACGTCAAAACTTGGCACAGTATTACACTGCTCCTGTCAGCAGTCTTGGAAGCTTGTCCATTTCTGCTCAGCCTTCATATAATACTCCGCAAGAGCTTCCTACCCCACCCCTGCTGTCTCAAGGTAGTCAATCCAGTTTCACTGTTGGTAGTCCACTATCAAGTGGCTTGTCACAGTACATGAGGCTTAATGCTGGAGCTGACAAGAAATATCTTGGCGCTGTTGGATCCATGAATGGATCAACCTTCAGCACATCCACTGGTGCTTTTAGAACCTCAAGACCAAAAGATTCTGGTAGGACAAGGCTGTTAGAAGATTTCAGAAATAACCGATATCCAAACATCCAACTTCGTGACCTTGCAAACCACATTGTTGAGTTCTCACAAGACCAACATGGTTCTCGATTTATTCAGCAAAAACTTGAACGAGCCAGTCCAGGAGAAAAGCAAATGGTCTTTAATGAAATTCTTCCAGCAGCTTACAACTTGATGACAGATGTGTTTGGCAATTATGTTATTCAGAAGTTTTTCGAGTTTGGAAGCCATGAGCAAAAACAGATGTTAGCCAGTTGTATTCGTGGTCATGTTCTTCCACTGGCACTGCAGATGTATGGTTGTCGTGTGATTCAGAAAGCCCTGGAATCAATTCCTCCTGACCAGTCTGTCAAGGTAATAATAATTAAAATAAGTTTTATTATTAAAGTGTATATATATGAAGTGAAAAATTCAAAGGCAATTTTATGTTTTTTAAAACTTAACAAATAGTGTTGACATTTTTTTAAAATCTTATTTAGGATTCAAGATATATATGTTGTACTATTTGATTAAATAACAAGTAAATAAGTTGTGCTCCCTGACTTTGTTATTTTGTGAAATATTTGAATACCTTGGCTGAGAAACTTGGCAAATTGATTGTTGGGATGCAGGGTTGTCAAAATGATTTAGAGTAGCCGGAGTTAAAAAAAGAGTAGGGGGATGCCCCACAAAACACTTTTTACTCTGATCGCTGCCTTGATCATTCTCATTCTCATAAAAATAAAGCTATAAGCATTTAGAGTAGCCGTCGCAGTTTTCAGAGTAGCCGTCGCAGTTTTCAGAGTAGCCCATGAAATGCACCGCTTGCCAGCTTATTTTGAAAACCCTGGGGATGACCAGCTATTCAGATCTTGAATTTATCAGATAACATTAGTTGTAATTAAGTTGCTAAGTTTTCCCAGTAAAGTTCTCAGATTGCTTTTGAAGTCTGAACAATACTTTAATTTATTATTAAAAAAGTCATCAAACACAACTTTTTGAGAGAATGCTTTTCTATTTATGGTCAGCCTTATGTACCCCTGGTACGAAGAGGATTAAGTAAGTAAGTTTCTATTTATGGGCATTTGTACCTTTTTTCCAATGGCTAAAAGTATTAACACTCAGAGATGTAAATTAATAAGAGATGTAAATAAGAGCTGTAAGCTGGAAAAATTACTCAGTTGTAAGCAAGATTTTTCTGGCTGTAAAAGTGGAATAGGCACCTCAAAAAGGATTCACTCTCCCATTCCATATCAGCCTATGATGTCTGCATTTCTGCCTGTTAAAACAAGTACCTACACACCTGAATACTAGAACATGACTGTGTGATATCTATGCTTGTTATTAAAGTGTCTATATAACCAAAATGTTTTTTCTTCGGTTTTTGTATCTCTAAAATGCATAGAAGAGTATGTTAAATAGAATTTCGATTCTGTCACATTTTTGCCACAAAATTGAGCTTTAAAGTTCCTACGATGGCCATGCCCAATGAAGTTGCTTGGTCTGGGTCCAGAACAGACCGTGATGTCAGGAATCGTCTAACTCTCCCCGCCAGTTTATTTCAATGTTTCATTGTATTTTATACAAACTCTATTGTTTTTCTGAATATTTATGCCAAAAAGTGATTGATTTTGTATGGAAAAACAAACACTGAAACGAAGAGTGGACGATACCTGAAGTGACGTCATGACCTGTTCTGGACCCAGACTTAGCAACTCCCATCATCTTCATTGGGTGTGGACGACACAGGTACTTTAAAGCACAATTTTGTGGCAAAAATATGAAGGGATCAAACTTTTTTTTAGAATACTGTTCAAAGCATTCTAGAAATACCAAAAAAAAAAAAAAATTGTTTTGGCTATATAAACACTTTAACTTTAAAATTAGGGCTTTTTAGTATTTTTTTTTATAATTAGTAATTTCAAATACCCTAAAATCTTTACTAAATCAACTCTTCCAAGATTGAACTGGTGCGGGAGCTGGATGGTCATGTTCTTAAATGTGTAAAGGATCAGAATGGAAACCATGTAGTCCAGAAGTGCATTGAGTGTGTAGATCCAAGTAACCTGCAGTTTATCATTGATGCATTCAAGGGACAGGTAGTCAAACTACATTCTGTTTTATTGTACTGCCATTGTACATAGCTGGTCTTCCAGATAGGAATTGGGAATCAAATTGAAAACATTAATCATAAATGTTAATTAAGAAACAGAACATGTTCTCCATGCCTTCATAGCCTGGTGAAAATCAATGTGAACATTTAGGAGAGTTTGAGCAGATCAGTGAAAACCTGGAATGCAATTAAGGGTTTTCAGCTGATTGAGAATTCTCACAAACTTTGCCGAGGTTTTCACCAGGCTATGAAGGCACAGAGAAAATGTTTTATTTCTTTTATGAAATTATTTTCTGTCTTAACAAAGGGAAAGATGATATACGAAGTGTGTACATATTTATACTTTAGTTTCTTTATGAAACTGTAAATTCTCACAACTTAAAAACATCCAGCATATTGCTCAATCATTTTTGTGCTTCATAGCACTGTGAAAAACACTTGTAGACCAATTAAATCACATGTACTATCCAAATTAGTTTATAAACATAATCATAATGTGGATATACTGCTAAGCTACAACTGAGAAGAGTGATATTTGTAATTATTTGTCCACAGTCGACTGTATTTAAGTGTAATCTGGGTGTGTAAAATAAAACTATTTCTCGTCAAATTGGTTAGGTTTATGCATTATCAACCCACCCTTATGGCTGTAGAGTTATTCAGCGAATCCTAGAGCACTGTACCCCAGCTCAGACTGCACCCATCCTTGGTGAACTTCATGAGTTCACTGAAAGGCTTGTGCAGGATCAGTACGGTAACTATGTAATACAGCATGTACTGGAACATGGAACCCCCCAAGACAAGAGTGTAATTGTGGTTGAGCTTCGAGGAAATATTTTGCCATTGAGTCAGCACAAGTTTGCAAGGTACAGTAACAATCATCAGCCACTTTTAAAGTGCATATAACATTTTTTTTTTAATTTCTTTATCAAAAAGTACATATTTTTAAAAATACATCCCGGAAAAAATTTATTGATTTTGTCAGAACTTCGTTTCACGCTCTCGAAATCTCTGATATATCTAGCCCACAACGATCAAACACAAGGACTGTATTTTTCACCGTTCTTTATTGCGAGTACAATCTTACTTGTCGATCTGGATAATCATATCTAAGTTACAATTCTATGAGTTTTTATGTTCTCTAAATCAAGGCGTTTACTTACAAATATGCGGAATATAATACAAGATTACAATAGTTTCTTACTTCAGCTAACTACGTACATTGTGTAGGAGTTTCCTATACGTAAAGCCAAGCCTTACAATCGCCCAAACCCGCTTGTACGCCTACACAACACTAACGTTTACATCTTCCCGTCACGTTTGACACTAGTAATAGTTATTTCTGTCATGCAATGTGATGTGACACGTTTACAATCATTGTCACGCGCCTTTTGTTTGTCACTTTAGAGTTAATATCTAATTACAGCTATTTTTATGCATGCATGTCTTTTAATTTCCGGTTTATTTACAAGGAGTTTCTTTTATCATAGTCTAGCCTGAATAGAGCATAATTTCTATTTACATTTTGTTTACTAATTCATCTATTTCTTAATACGCGTAACTTTTCCAACAGGCACAGATGGATTGTGGGTACTGTACCTGCACCACTTACCATTGATATAACATGAAGGGGATTATGAAGGAACGATTCTTGAGAAGTTCTAAAACAAAAACAATGATTTTTTATGAAAAACAAGAAAAACATTCATTTTCATACAAAACACCAAGTAATCATAACAGTAAAAGCGCATCTACAGTAGCCGTATGTCTTTTCTATTGGGTCCGTATGGCTTTTTCTAGTGGGTTTGTATGGTTTTTAGTAGATCCATATGGCCTTTTCTCTTGGGGCCATATGGCTTTTCAAGTGGGTCTCTACGGCTTTTCTAATGGAGCTGTATGGCTTTTTTAGTGGGGCTGCATGGCTTTTCTAGCGGGGCTGTATGGCTTTTCTAGTGGGGCTGCATGGCTTTTCTAGTGGGGCTGTATGGCTTTTCTAGTGGGTCTCTGCGGCTTTTCTAGTGGGTCCATCAGCTTTTCTAATGGTGCCATACTTAATTTCTCAAAGGCGAAGAGCACATGAATTGGTACTTTTTCGAAACGATTTTTTAAAAAATACCACAATGCCATACGTCTCAAGTGAGGATACTAATTCAATGAATCATTAAAAAAATTAATACGAAGTTTTTCAAATCTCAGCAAAGTTTGAAACCAAGAACTTGCGACTTGCCTTACAATGCAACTGCAAACACCAATCTACTAAATTAATCTTTTATGCAATCCCTTAAAACTAACAACAGTCTAATGCACACTTACAATCCATACTGTCCATAGCTTTGCTTTTATGACAATCGCAGAATCCAATATCTATAGTAAATATTCTAATTTAATGGTTACATACGACAGTACTTCAGATGCTAGCTAGCTAAATCCTTAAGAGCCAGGTGGCCCATGGAGCCGGTGCTTATCCCCAGTTTCTGTAGTGTTAAGCAGATGAGAGTTTTTGACTCCCCCTGGACGGGACACTAATCCATCACAGGTTAGCTCCCAACAGACGCTGGTACTTATTTACCTACCCCGGAAGGATGGAAAGCTGAGTTAGGTTAGGCGGAAAAGAAGGTCACACAAATATTCAAATCTCAGCACAGCCGGGATCGAACTGGAGGCCTTTTGGTTGGAAAGCAGAGATCTTACCAACTGCAAAAACCACACCCGACCTTCAAATGCAGTGTTTGTTATTTACCCATAGTCTCCACCCAAAGTACATAGTAGTAGTGAGCCAAAGACGCTCCACACTGCAAGACCACCGTGCGAAGCCCAAGACCATGCGACTGCAATTGCACATCCATCTGGTGTCCATGCAAGGCACTGGACACTGCCTGTTTTCTGAATTGCATCTATAGGAATCCTTCAGTTAAGGGTTACAACGTAAGATAGGGTAAAATGGAATTAAAAATATTTTTTGGAACGACAAATCTTTATGATATAGAAAGGAACCTACATTATCTTTATGTTCGTTGTCATTAAAAATTTTACAATGGTATGCTCTTCAGATTCAGTCACTCCTTTCGCACTTGTACAAGTGACAGAGTTCTGTCTGTCAAAACGCGTTTTACATAGTGTCGTTCTCGATGAATTTAAAATTTCTGTCCACTTGAACCAAATTTAATTTGACAAAAAAAAGAAACACACAAAAAGACCACTATTCATACTATTCACTACTTGTATGAATTTCAAGTTGATCTAAATTCTTAATGTATCTAGTGGCCGACTAATCTCCAGTCACTGTAGCGTAAAGCAGATGAGAGTTCTTTAATTCTTTCTCGACAGGATACTAATGTTTCATAAGCTAAATCCAAGCAGAGGATGTTGCTCTATTTACCAAACTTGTATAGATGAAACGTTAAGTCAACTTTGGCAAAAAAGATATTCTTACAAATGTTCAGATCTCGACAGAGCCAGTTTTCAAACCAGGAGCTTTGTGAGTGGAAGGCAGAGATCGAACGCAACTACATCGAACACTCTGGTTTTTGAAATTTCGATTATAAATTATGTTAATAATAATTTGTTCCACCTTGCTTTCTCCAGAGGATACCTGGGTAATCCTTACTTGACAAGACCAGCTTGTGTGTGATCTGAAGAGCTCCTGTTATGTCATCAAATCCATACACCAGGCACTCGCCGCTAAAATTAAAAGATTAGTCGTTGTCTGTATTGTACATCGCCGTCTGGTTAGTCTAGTTGGTAAGGTGCCATTCTACCGTGTTGGAGGCTCGGGTTTGATTCCTGGCCGGAAAAACACTCAGCGTCTTAAAATAATTGAGGAGAAAGTGCTGCCTTTGTTATAACATCAACAAATGGTTAGACCTTCGCGTCTTTTTGAATAAGGCCGTTAAACCGTAGGTCCAGTCTCCCGACCCTCTGTCGGGGGACTTAAAAGAATCCATGCACATCTATCGTAAAGAGTAGGGTCGTGATCCCCATGATGTGTGGGCTGTCTCTTCTACTGGGAACATTATTAATATATAAAAATATTTGTGAGTCGCTGTAGCGGACAATCTACACAAGTCTCTCAAATGTCAGCTCTGTAATTGTTTGTAAAGCGCGTTTGAACATTTATATGGATAAATGCGCTATATAAAATCAATGCATTTATTTATTATTTTATTACACATGGTACAAACTTGTGATGATGAGCATTTAGGGATTTGCCGGGGTTAAATCACTAGCCTACAACGACAAGTCACTAACACAAAACAAACCAGAAACAACATTCACAAACAGGGTTCTACAGCTCAGGAGCCAACTAATTTAAGACCTTTTAAAGACTTTTTAACCCTTTCAGTGCCAGTCAGTTATCAACAACCAATTTCTCCTTATATAACACATACAAAATATGACATTTG